>CABHPP010116071.1:23739-33739 GCA_902168425.1 Peromyscus attwateri
TGCACTTGGGCATGGGTGCACACAGATGTATATGTGTATATGTGCCCATGTAGGTAGCTGGTAATGTTACTGAATAACGTAGTATCTTCCAATTGTATCCATGGATTCAAGTTATGCTTATGAATTGGAAACTTGAACTCAATTTGATAGTTGGATCAAATGGCTTAACACTTGTGATTTCCTGTGAAGCCCCATCTTTGGATTAAGAACACCCATTCCCTCTCCCAGGGAAACACATTTCAAATGTGTCCTCCCAAGAGCTATGAGGCTTTGTAGTTCTGGCCAATGGACCTCTTCTGCAGACACTAGGGTCAGACAACAGTGTTTCTCATATAGAACACTAATAATGCAATTTGTGTCTTAAAAACAAAACAAAACAAACAAACAAAAAAGGTCTCCGCTCTGAGACAGTGACTGTAATCAAATGGTTTGAAGGTTTTTTTTTTTTTTTCCTTAAATGAATGGTTTGAAAACCTTTCACTTTTGTTATTTTCCTGGTCATCTTGGAGAAAAATCCCATGTAACCACCGAGTTCCATCTTCACAGCATCTCTCCACCAGGACATCGCCATCACGTGATTCTCCAGTTAACTTCATACATGAGAACAGTATATACTTTCATTGCCATTTTTAAAATGTATAGACCGAGGCTTATCTAACCACGGTGAAACTCCCCTGCCTCCGTACTTCAAGCACCTCACTCTTTTGTTTTTTGTTTTGTTTTGGTTTGGTTTTGGTCTTGGGTTTTTTGTTTGTTTGTTTGTTTGTTTGTTTGTTTGTTTGTTTGTTTTGGGGGTGTGTGTGGTTGTTTGTTTGTGTGTTTGAGACAGGGTTTCTCTGTGTAGCTTTGCGCCTTTCCTGGATCTCGCTCTGTAGACCAGACTGGCCTCCAGACTGGCCTCGAACTCACAGAGATCCACCTGCCTCTGCCTCCCGAGTGCTGGGATTAAAGGCGTGCGCCACCCTCACTCTTAACGTAACAGCCCCGAGGTTTCTATACGAATGCATGGAATCATGTAGCAAAGCTACCTGCACCGAAGAAAACATTTTCTTTTGTGAAGTGCAATCACAAAAATCAAAATATTTTCTAGAAGCAATCAGATTTGTACTATTGCCACAGGTAGACCAACATTCTAACTCCCAAGAAAGTTAAGATCCTTTCCCTGTATCTATGAAGTTCGTTGTGTTCCTCCTTCAGAAACAGCTCCCCCTGCTGTCCTGGGTAGCCTTCCTCGGTCAGAGTTAAAACAGCCAAAGGAGTCTAGGTGTTTCCGTCTCCCTGAAGCACCACAGCGGGGACTCAGTTCCTCAAACAATTAATTACTATGAGGGTAGGGTGGAGTAGTTTTCTTCTCTTCTTTCCAAATGCCTCTTTCCCTCTCCCTAGCTCCTAGCTTAAGAGCCCAGCTGGACAGACAGACAGACAGACAGACAGCGATGGAGACAGAGACAGACAGATCTGACACTGGTTCTCAGCTCTCTTCTTTGACTGCTGTAGGAAATGTCCGCGGAATTCAGTCTTGAATTAACCGGACTGTGTCTCCATTGACTAGTGCCACCCAATTTTCTCTACCCCGTGGCTGCGGGAATCTGGCTTTCTAGAGAAACGCCTGTTGTCGCCGGTCCCCCGCTGAGCATGTGGAGTCAACACCGTAGATTAGCACACCCAGCAAGAGGAGGGCAGGGGGCAAGTGAGTGGGTCTTTCCTGTTTGCAGGCAAAGGCAGGGTGACGAAGTCACCAGAAAGAGAGATCCATTTAAGTCACGGGATTTTTACCCCCGTAGACAACGGGTAGGGTAGCGGGAACCCGGGAGAGGAACAAAATCAGCCTGAGTGGCTAGCCTAAGTGCGGAGCTGGGGAAACGTGGGTAGGAGGACCAGACAGACTCTAAGTTCAGGCGCGCTGAGTTCGCAGGGCCAGCAGACGCAAGATCTCTAAGGACGCATTTACTGCACCTGCGTGGCTTTAAATTGACTTGTCAAGGGGGCTGGAGGAAACCCTGAGGCGCCCAGAGAAGTTTGGGGCAGAGCTGGGGGAAAGCGCCTGGTTCTGCAGAGGAATCCAGGAGTCTCAGCTCCACCCCTGCAACAAGGCAAGAGGACAAATCACAAACGACTCGGAGGGGTGGGGGTTAGGGGCGTGGGGACAGTCTCCAGCCACTCGAATGTGGGGGAGCGCGTCCTGAGACAGCCAAAGAGTGTATTGGGAGTGCGGAGTGTGGGAAGCTCTAGCAGCTTCCCCGCTCGGGAGCAGCGGGGACAGGCGCGAACATCCCACCCCAAACCCCAAACCGCTAGCCCTGCGCTGCTGGGATTGCGCAGCCAAGAGACCAAAGGGAGGGGGGACAGCGAGCGGAGCTTAGGACACGGGTCTCCGGGTCCTCGGAGGCGGGAAGGAAGCAGCCCACGCCGGACAGGGCCTCCCAGGCGCTGCACCGACAGCATGAGTTTCCCGCGAGGTTCCCACGATCGGGCGGCCAACAACTCCAGCCGGTGGTGGCCTCTGAGCGCCGAGGATGCCAACAGCAGCCGGGAGGCAGCGGGGCTGCTCCAGGAAGGTAACGACCCTCCGGGGGATGTGCGCAACGAGGAGCTGGCCAAGCTGGAGATCGCCGTGTTGGCGGTGATTTTCGTGGTGGCCGTGCTGGGCAATAGCAGTGTGCTGCTGGCGTTGCATCGCACGCCACGCAAGACATCCCGCATGCACCTCTTCATCCGACACCTCAGTCTGGCAGACTTGGCGGTCGCCTTCTTCCAAGTGTTGCCGCAGCTGTGCTGGGACATCACCTACCGCTTCCGCGGGCCGGACTGGCTGTGCCGCGTAGTGAAGCACCTGCAGGTGTTTGCCATGTTCGCGTCCGCCTACATGCTGGTGGTCATGACCGCCGACCGCTACATCGCGGTGTGCCACCCGCTCAAGACCCTGCAGCAGCCCGCGCGCCGCTCGCGCCTCATGATCGCCGCCTCTTGGGTGCTGAGTTTCCTACTGAGCACGCCGCAGTACTTCATCTTCTCTATGATCGAAATCGAGGTGAACAACGGTACCAAAACCCAAGACTGCTGGGCTACCTTTATCCAGCCCTGGGGTACCCGTGCCTATGTGACCTGGATGACCAGTGGTGTCTTCGTGGTACCTGTGGTCATCTTGGGTACCTGCTATGGCTTCATCTGCTACCACATCTGGCGCAACGTCCGTGGGAAGACGGCGTCACGGCAGAGCAAGGGCAGCAAGGACTCTGGGGACACCCCAGGTCCCTTCCACAAGGGGCTTCTGGTCACACCTTGTGTCAGCAGCGTGAAGACCATTTCCCGTGCCAAGATCCGCACAGTGAAGATGACCTTTGTGATCGTGACTGCCTACATCCTCTGCTGGGCGCCTTTCTTCATCGTCCAGATGTGGTCAGTCTGGGATGACAATTTCATCTGGACCGGTATGTAGTGAGAACATGGGGGGCTCTGTGTGTGTGTGTGTGTGTGTGTGTGTGTGTGTGTGTGTGTGTGTAAGAGAGAGACAGAGACAGAGATACAGAGAGAGAGATTTCATAGTACCTGCTCAATAACTAAGCTTCTACATGCAAAAAAAGTGGCATGTCTTCCATGTCCACATTACAGGGGATAGGGAGGGGGAGATAAGCAAAAATGCAAATTCTTGGGTGTCCCCTCCCCCCCAGGTACAGTAGGGCCCAGGTGTCAGCATGTATGACCATCCTAAGGCCACACACTGTGCCTAGAGTCACCTACTAGTTGCAAAACAATAGTGACATTTTGCCAAATTACTCAGACTTCTTGGATACCCTGCCTTCAAGACCTAGGAAGTGTTCTTAGTGTCAGGGTGGCTTTTTCTTCGATTTAGGAATCTATCATAATTAACAGAAAACTCCTGATGAAATTCTGCTCAGGTCAAGGGTAGAGATGGACACACTTTTCTGGAAAAGGCTAGGAAAGGATTCAAGAAGTCTAAACTGGCTTTTAGTTCATGAATCCTTCCTCATTATAATATTTTCATTTTTTTTAACCATAATAACTTTCTTTTCCTGGCACTCCACAGCAGGAGCGTTGATCATCTGAATTCAGGGGACTTGTTCACTAGTCTTTCAGCACAAATTTGACAACAGAACTATTCACACCACACAAATAGCTCTGTAGTTTACTGTGGAAGTTTCTCACCCCCTGCCCCAACAGGCTAGTTTCATTTTAGTTTCCTTCACAAAACAGAAAAACCCATTTCCCAGGAGGCTATTATTTAATTTTGTGTCTTGTAATATATCTTCCTTTAATAAGAAAAAAATTTTCCAAACCAAGTGTGTTACAGAAGTGTTCCTGATGAAAAGTCTAGTCAGGATAGAAAATCTGGGAGAAGCCGTATCTTTTTCCAATTTTAGAATTGAGGCATGGAATACATACAATGTATTTTATGAGTATTGTTTTTAACATTCACAGATGTCATTTAAATAAATACATTTGTAGGCTACATTGCCAACAATGAGGAATACATGGGAAGTCTTTTTTTTTAACCTTTCCCCTCCCAGAAGCCTCTAAGAGTGTCAAATTGAAAATTTCTATTGCTTATTGAAATTTGGACATAATTACTAAAATTCTTACTTGTGCTATACATACTGAGAATGTCTAGTATTTTTTACATGCCATGCATGGCTACGGTCACCTCTGCAGCACTTAGCACAAAGCAGTGAACGGTCTAGAGCAGCGGTTCTCAGCCATCCTAACGCTGCGACCCTTTACTACAGTTCCTCATGGTGTGGGGACCCCCACCCGTACAATTATTCTCATTGCTACCTTGTAACTGTAATTTTGCTACTGTTGTGAATTGTAATGTAAATATCTGATACGCAGGATGGTCTTAAGTGACCCCTGTGAAGGGGTCATTCAACACCCAAAGGGACACACAGGTTGAGAACCACTGGTCTACAGTTTATTTTGCCATGATGAAAGTGAAATGATCCAAGTCTGTATAGTAATCAGGAGAAATTTTGTGTCTGGTGATTCTTCCTATTTTTTTTTTTATTATTATCAGTGCAATCGTTTCACTTTGAAAAGTTGTGGGTAGCCATGTAGTTTTTTTCTAGGGGTACCTCACAGAATATTTCAAAATCCTGTTTGACTCTCCAATTCAGCTACTAGGGGTTTTGTGGCTGTCTGTTTTAATTATGTTGTTTTGTTTTTATTATTTATTTGGAACAGGGTCACACAGAACCCAGATGTTTTTCTCATTATAATTCGTTTGAACTACAATCAAAGATGGTCTTTTAAAATCAAGCCAAATGTCTAATGATTCCCAAACAAACTACTAAACAACTAAAGCTAGCTTCATTGGAGATCTCTTTTCACTACCCTCTTCCCTGGAGTTTTCATTCACTTCTGCTAAACACAGCCCGTACGGCATACTGTGCCCAAGTTATTAGGATCAGTGTAATTTGGTGTATGTGGTTATAAACACTTCAGATTTCCATTCTGTAAACACCGTATCTGTTCACAAAGGCTCCTACTGGTGTACAGTTTTTTAAATAAATTATTCAATAACTTCACCTTCTTAGAATTTCTATCCATTACATCGAACTGCTCTAACAGTGTCTGGTTTAAACTATTCGCACTAATTTTTAGATATTTCCTTTTACAACCAACTTTCAAAAATCACTCATTTCTCTGAAGCAACAACTGTTTCCCTAACAAATAAAATGTTTGTTTCTATACTAACATGCAACTTTTTAACTCACTGGTCAAGAGGAAAACTAGATTAATTCAGTGCAGTGTTTTACTTTGGCTGATTATTAAACGATCTCTCCCCACAATTTCCCCACAGATTCAGAAAACCCCTCCATCACCATCACGGCATTACTAGCCTCCTTGAACAGCTGCTGCAACCCCTGGATATACATGTTTTTTAGCGGCCATCTCCTGCAAGACTGTGTCCAAAGTTTTCCATGCTGCCAAAGCGTGGTGCAGAAATTCACCAAGGACGACTCGGACAGCATGAGCAGAAGGCAGACTTCCTACTCCAACAATCGAAGCCCCACAAACAGCACAGGGATGTGGAAGGACTCGCCTAAATCGTCCAAGTCCATCAAATTCATCCCTGTTTCCACCTGAGCCGCACAGCCTTGCAGCATGACTCTTGGGGCAGGGGGTGGGGGAGGGGGCTTTTTGGTCCATTATCTAAATCCGGCTAGAGATCATGAGAGCTGATGGTTTTATGTGAGACAGCCACAAATCAGCTCAACACATACATCGTTTCTAGCTGTGTTTTCCTCACTGCTGGGGCCAAAAGCGGAATTATTTTTGCATAGACTATTAATGAAAATGTGCTACACTGAAATGTGTAGGCCTGGTTCATAACCATACTGACTTTATATTTTGTGGTTGATGTTTTTTTTTATTGTATTTTTATTTCTGACCTAAGTGAGGTTTGATTGGTTTAAGTCATGTGATGTGTACTGTTTCTCAACAAAGTGAACTCGTGATTTAAAAAAGACCCGGTGTCGCTGTCAATTTGTACAACATGAAGTGTAGCAAGAGGTAGAGGAGGTTTTGGCTGAGAATGAAAAGGAGATAACTTGGTACCTGGCAGTCCTTCCTTCACAGTCCTGGTATTCTATTGGCTCTGAAAAACATGCTTACTAAGAGGCTAAAGGTTTGACAATGTCTTGGAGAGGCCAGTAATTTGTATATAAGGGATGCCACACTTTGTAGAGGCACAGTAGAGAAGGTGCCTACAGACATTCTCTTGGATATTTTAAACGTACATTGACCAGCATCAAAAGGTATCCTGTGCTATGCCAGATGTTAACATTACGTACCTACATGGTGACTCCAGATACACAGCTTGTAAAAAGTCTCCTAGAGTAACTCCAGACATAAGATGTTCACAACAGGTTGATTTAAAGCAGTTTTCTTCCTGTTTCCAGTCCACACAATGGGTTCAGAACCAAAAGGATGCAGAGATATGGGGAAATGGGAGACAGACAGAAAGAGAAGAGGTCTAGCCTTGTCTGGGTTCCTTCATTCAATGTATGACTTCCAGCAAGATACCTAAAAATATTAAAACCTCTGTTTCTCGGCTGTACAATGGGCCTGTTAACACTCACCTTGCAGGGTCGTTGTGAGGATGAGATGAAATTAAATGTGTGGATGTTTAAAAAAACAAAGTAACATCGATAGGCAAGCAAGTTGTTTTTATTGTACTCTTGGGATCTTCAGAACTACAGATTTTCTTGTTCCAGATTATTTTTCATTAACTAGCATTTGTTGTTTCAAGCCTGGGACATGAAATCCTAAGATCTAAATATAGATCTGCTGACTCATTGTAAAGCCCTGCCGGCCACTACCAAGCCTGGCTCTCACCTATGTCACAGAAGTCCTCCAGCACATAGCTAGAACTCGCTTTCAATGAGGATAAGCCACTGCCAGGCAAGATCATCACATTCCTTCATTTCTAATTGAAGATAAATTACAACACTCCTTGGCTGTGGGCTGTGCATTTTTTATCAATGAGACTCTGTTGTCTGGTTAGTTCTTCAAGATCGAGCAATGATTGGATGATGCATCACAAATATTTAGCAACTCTCGGAGTCATCGTTGCTTTTAATAGTATTACCGGTTTTCTTTTTTTAACCCTGTAGATAAGAGTCCATTGGCTGGATGGTACCACAATAACCTGAAACCAACAGCATCACTCCTCACCATTCCACTGCATTTCCAAGTTCTCAGCCCTCAGAATCTCTGGGTTGATAGGTCAAAAGACTGTTTCCAAACATTCGGGAGAGATTGTTCCCTTAGGTTTTAGAATTCTTCCTAAAATAACAAACTGGGCGGTAATGTGGTAAAGCACTTGCCTTATAATCTCCAGCACTGAAAAAAAAAATCACCCCAAGTAAAAAAATGTATGTGCGTGCATGAGCGTGTGCGTGTGTGCGTGTGTGCGTGTGTGCGTGTGCGTAAGTCACAGTCCAACCTGAGCCATCAGCTCCAGCAACTACGTCTTTGTTTATTGTTTGACTTAGTAGAGCATGACCATAAGCCTGTCTCCGTTAGATGGTCAGTCTATTTGACCATGTCTCTTTGGTTATTCAAAAACTAAAGCTTTTGGATTAGAATAAACAAGAGCCTACCTTTTTCTAAACCTCTTTCCAAAAACATTCCAAAGCTTTCTGGTATAATTTCTGTTCCCAAATACCAGCATGTCCCTCCAAGTTAAACATTTCCATCTGACCCTTTTCCTAGGAGCATCTCTGGAGTGACATCAACCTACTCACCAGGGTGTTCTCCCTCTTTTTTTTTTTTTTTTTTGTGGTAAAACAGTATCATGATGTGATATGACAATCTGGCTTTGCAAAAAAAAAAAAAAAATAGTTTTCACTGTATATGCACATTATGACATTATCGTCTCCTTTTAAATGTGTAAAGAGACTGAGTAGTGATCTGGGGGCCTAAGAAGAAGCAGGTGCTAGTTCTGCAGGAGGCAGGTACTAGAATCACCCTCTGTGGTTTAGGTGAAGAAAATCTACCTAAAGCTAAACCTTCCTGAGGTGGCGTACCCAGAGACGTCATGCATATAGCTCCAAGCAACACTTTACATTAGAAGAGGCCATCTTCCTACCTCAGAAGAAAAAAGTTTCAGGCTAAAGGGAGAAAATGTTCTGGGACAGGAAGCTTCCCTATCCTTGACCAAAGGGAATATCTGAAGTCTGTTCAGTGGAGTTTACAGTCAAGTGGAAATATGTCACTTTATCTTATTTTGGAGGTTATCTGAGGGAGGGCTGAAGGGGATATAGCACTAATGTATCTATGTGGGTATTAGATATACGCTCGATAGAGGTCCACTAAGGAGGGAAAATGTGCTTTATTAAAACAGTAATACGTGTCAACAAATGACAAGCATTTTGCAGTACATATTCAATACCTAATGGGTTAGTACAAGGACATGAATTTTTAAAGTCTACATCTAGGTGGTCTTTTCTCTTATATCTTCTCTGAAACATAACTGGGTGGAAGATTGGCAAACTGTATATTTGACCTAAATAACCAATTATTATCTTCATCAATGAAGGTTTAGCACCTTCATGCCTAAGAAGGTTTAGTTGAGACCAAGAAAGGTGTGATGACTGAGAACGGATGTGATTTCAGGGGAGAAATAAATTAAGTGGTTTTGCTGGCCTCAGCTGAGCTTATTACAGTTTCTAGAGTGGACAAGCCCTTGTGATAAAAAAAAATCACAGCTTTTATCTGTTACCACATAAATAAAGCAATACAATTAGCTTCAAGTTTTATTCTTCTCAAGTCCTAAAACCTAGAGCTTTAAACTCATTTCAACACTGGCAACTTAAACACTTGGCGTCACCTAAGTGTTATGTAGGGAGAAATTTAATTTCATCTCTTACCACCAATATCAGAGATTAGGATCCTATAAACTTGCATAAATGGAGTCATACTGAGCAGTAGTTCTGTTAGAGAAAGCCAGTGGCATCCTGGATGCCACTCCTTGAAGAAGCAAATCAGCCAAAGTGTCTAAGCCCCACCCCCCTGCATGTGGACATTCAACACCAGTCATTTATAGAGAAAAGGCTTGTGGCATTATACTATTATATTACATAATATATCACATATTATATGTTATTATATTATATTGAATTAAATCATTTTATTTATTTATGGCATTTCTAGGAATAAAAACAAGTCGAAGACCTGCTTGAAATGATTATTTTACAACTCACTTTAACAATGAGATATATTCCAGATTACTTGAGTGTGCTGGTCTAGAAAACCAAGGCTGTATTGGCTAATAGGTTGAGGATGTAGCTAAGTATTAGAATGCTTGCCTTGCACGTCAAGCAATCTGTGGCTATGGATAGGCTTGTATTTGAGGACAGAAGTGTTTCTGCTATTTGAGCATGGCAAGAGTAGTTAAACTTCGTAAGTTCCTTTTTACTAAACTATCATCAGGAAAATAATTCAGTGCTGTTCTAATCTATATTAAGGCACCTAACAT
>CABHPP010116072.1:0-46661 GCA_902168425.1 Peromyscus attwateri
GGGGGGGGGCTGGAAGGAGAGGAAACTGAAGCTGGGGTGTAAAATTGATTAATTAATAAAAAAGTGAGAGAGTTTGTAGGAGTTTGCCACCTCTGAGGCTCCTTGACAAGGTGGTAGCCATCATCATCATGCCAGGAAGAGAAAATGAACAGTCGGAATTTTTATCTTGACTGCTGTAATCTATCATTGTCAAATATTAAAAATGCACTCTGTCACTTTTTACAAATTCTTTAAAATACAGGGTTGTTAGACATGGTTCTTTTCCTTTGATTAGTCTCTTTAATTTTTTTAACTTTTTATTTTATATGCATAAATATTCTGATATAAGCATTCCATGGCACACATCTGGAGCTCCAAGAACAACTTTTGGAATTTGATTTTCTCCATCTTCTGTGTGGGTTCCTGGGATTAAATACAGGTTATCAGTCTTGTAGGGCAAGCACTTTTTACTCACTGAGCCATCATCCTGGCCATAATTTATCTTTTAATATTTTTTTCAGTATGACAATATCTACTCCCTAGAACTTTTAGCATACAGAAAAATCTTAAACTTTTTAAATACAGTATTTTTGTTCTTTGAGAAAAAGTCTTATACATTTTAGACTATTGTTTATTATTGATTGGCTGAGCACACTTTTCTCATGGAAACTGTAACAATTCTGTAAGGTAAACTTACCTCAGCACCCCCTCCCCATCCTAAGAAATTGGTGCTCTAGGCAACAGGGCTGGCTAGCAGTGCCCTGTCTGGCACTGCTGTGTTGTTCTAACTCCTGGTTGTTTGTCTAGATTCTCTTCTCGTTGTGAATTATATTTTCCTACTTTTTTTTTTAACAAGTATATTTCTCGTGTGTATCAGACACTGAGTCCCACCTTGCTTGGTGCTGGTTGTCTTTTCTGTCTTTAAATACTCCTATCATCTGTTGCAGCTACTCAGATACAGATTGAACCTTTGCGTCTTGTTTTATGATTTTTTAGCAAAATTGGAGTGATTAATCTAGGACTGATTGTTTCCTGCTGCTGAGGCAGAATTTCTAGCTCCTTTCCAAATACCTAATGTTCACTATGAGGCTCCGAGCCAGGATTTCTACAACAGGAGTTATTTATTCCCAGCTTTGTGTGACTAACAGATATTCCCTCTCTAGTGCTTGGGGTGGCTGTTTATCCCTCAGGGGTTTCATAACACGAATGCTGGTAACAGTTTTGCCTCATACGCTGGGTAAACCCTTTGTGGCTTTCTTGAGTTTCTGTAGCTCTCCCCTCTCTGGTACATCCTTCCATGATCTGATGTGCCGGTCTGTTACTCCGTCCCTGTGCTGTGGCCTGGAAATTCCTTCCCAAAAAATAGGCAAGGAGCCTATGTTTCCTGTCTCTCAGAGATCATGTCATTTTTTTCTGTGATATGAAATGTCTTGGAAACCACTATTTCTTCATAGGTTGCATCCATTTGTATATTTCATGTAAGAGGATCAATCTGGCCCTTTTGATCTTGACCAATCAGAAGCAGAAGTCCCTAATCTAGTTTTATTACCACCACTATTATTATTAATTTTTATTACATTTATTTGTGTGGTGGTGGTGGTGGTGGTGGTGGTGGTGGTGGTGGTGTGTGTGTGTGTGTGTGTGTGTGTGTGTGTACACGACAATGTACATATGTGAAGGTCAAAGTATGCCTTGTGGGAGCTAGTTCTCTCATGCCATGTCTTGAGCACCAAGCTTAGATCTCCAAGCTTGGCGACAAGTACATTTTCCTGTTGAACCATCTCACAGGACTCCTAATCTAGTTCCAAAAACAATGATAATGATGCTATTGGTGTGCAGTGTGTGTGCGCATGCGCGCGTGCGTGCGAGAGGGAGGGAGGGAGGGAGGGAGGGAGAGAGAGAGGGAGGGAGGGAGAGAGAGGCAGGCAGACAGTGAGTGTGAGTGATTTGTCTGCCTATCTTACTTTCTTTAGCCAATGCAGATCTTGGTACTTGCCATCTATCCCACTCTCCCTCACTGTATTCACTGAATAATGAGTCCTCTGGAGACAACACAGTTCTCATTAAGAAACTCAGCTTCTGAGTCCTTTTTTTTCAGACTAGAGCCCTGGTTCCTCCCCTTATCTTCGGCTACATGGAGTTTCCCCCTCTTCTACCTGTGCATTTATTCTTGCTCAGTTTGGTTTTGAGAAAGCTCTTATCAACATATTGGTACTTTCCTTTCTGCCTTGGAAATCTCCCGATTTCTTCTCCTTGGATGCAAACTTACATTTTCTAATCTAATCAAAATTAAAGTAAGAGTGCTCTTTAGTTACTGTTTGTTCTCCTTTTATCCTCTTACCTATATTTCTCATGAGAGTGATACCTTCTTTTGTCTTCATTTCATTCTGTTGATTTCTCAGCTAGGTGAAACTAATAGGTCTGACTATTTTGCACCATTCTATGAAATTGTTCTCATTAAGTTAACCAGTGACCTACTTCTTAATTGCCAAATTCAGTGTATGTTTTTTAGTACTTACCTCTTGGGGCCATCTGTTTGTGAGTCAAAGAAGCTACTGAGAGGAAATATAATTATTTTAGGCAGAGATTCTCGTTAATATTTCACATTTCCTAGTCTGTATCTTCTGATATCATTATTACTTTAATAACTTCCTCGGGGAGAACTCTGAAGTGCGTTGGTTATGAAGCATCTTCCATTTTTATAGCATGCACAGTCCCTGTAGTGTGTCGTAGTGCTGCTTCAAATTCCAAGCAGGCAGTGTTAAGGAACGCTACCATCTGCAGAGCTGAAGATTACAGACAAAGTAACAGATTGTCTAAGTAATATTTTGGCAGAATGTATCTAAGGGGAAGTTTTCCTAGTTAGGAACATGTTCTTTCTGATTATGCATGTTCATGCTTAACAAAAATATTCTACTAGGAAGTTTAATTCATGGATTAGACAGACAATAAATTTAAATTTACTTTATTCAAAAAGTAAAAGGCTAAACCTATAGCCATGAAGATAAAGTTAATTTATATAGCAAGTCCTGTTAATTATCTGTGGGTCATGAATATTTTCAAAATATTGTTTCTAAGCCTTTTGTCTATTCTCTTCTCTTTTAGTTTCCAGATAATAATATTGATTCAGCAACCCGTTGGGTTATCATCCATATTTTTAAGTTTCAACAGAAACAAGCAAAGTGAACACTATCATTATGAACTATTTGAAATGAAAACAGAATTTCTCTTTCTCATTTGAGACTTCTCCCAGAATATCTCATCATAAATAAATATGCTTCAGTACCCTCCATAGTCCATATTAATAATTTACCTGCCATGTCTGACTCCCACCACCACCTAAATGTAAGCCTCGTAAGACAAGGAGTGCCCTTCATGGAGGTGGCATCCTCAGTGGCCTACAGCAGGGATTCAGTAAATACTAACAGACAGAAAGAAGAGGGAGGGAATGGGGAAAGATGCTGTGCTCTTTCACGAAAACTTAGTATTTACAAATGGGTGAGGGGATGGTGGTTAGCGAGATTGCTCAGTGGTTAACAGCATTGGCTGCTCTTCCAAGATTTGACTCTTAATCATCATTATTGCCAGGTGTAATGATGCACACCTTTAATCTTAGCACTCAGGAGGCAGAGGCAGGTGGATTTCTGTGAGGCAAGCCTGGTCTATACAGTGAGTTCCAGCCCAGCCAGGACCACATAGTGAGACCCTGTCTTTAAAAAAAAAAATCAAATCTTACAAGAATTAAAACAAATAAAGTATATATTTATGAGTGCTTTTTTACTTTGCTTTGGTTGGGAGGAGTCAGTAAGATGATGAGGAGTTTATGGCCAGCCTAGACTACCCTACACCTTACCTTAACAACAACAGCAACACAAACACATTACAATGGCCAGGAAGCTAAATGATGCATTTTTGTATTTACTTTTGTTTTGTTTTGAGGGTTTTTTGGGGGAGTAGGTGGGGGGTATATGTTCATTGTATATGGTCCTATGTTGCATCTGGACATTTATATAAGTATATAATATATTTTGATAACATTCTCCATACCCTCCTATCTTTTTCTTCTTCTCCCACCTGCCTCTTATTAGTCTCCTTTATTCCCTTAGACAGTTTCATTTCACTTCTACGCTGATATCTCATATATGTGAGTGTGTGTGTATGTGTGTGTGTGTGTGTGTGTGTGTGTGTACGTATATCTATGACTTTATGTAAACAATACAGTTCTTAAAAGTTAAGGACACACACACACACTGCAATAGTAACCTCATTTTTATTTAAAGTACCTTTTAGAGTTTTCATTCTTGCAATTAAAGCATTTTACCATAGTTTTTTTTAAAGTATTGTGTTTTGTTGGTGTGTGTGTGTGTGTGTGTGTGTGTGTGTGTGGTGCAAGGGGATCAAACTCAGGAACAGCCTCGAGTCTTGTATGATGGTTTGAATAAAAATGGCCTCCTTGGCAATTAAATGTTTGCCTTTTTAAGAGTTGCTGTTATCACAGTGTCTCTTCACATCAATAGAAACCCTAAGATACATTGATTTTTTTGTTTGTTGGTTTGTTTTTGAGATAGGTTCCCACAATATAGACCAGGCTGGCCTGAAGCTCATTGTGCATGCTGGCTGAGCTAGTGATTTCCTTGCATCAGTTTCTGGAGTGCTGGGTGTTACAGTGTATGCTGTTGTGCTTGGCTTTTCTGTATAGTCCTAATGCGCAAATAAGTCACCATTTACCAGACATGATGTATTTGGGTGCACTCTTTATCTCTGGTGTCTGTTGGTGTATGTGCAGGCTGACAGGACTGTGGAATTGTCTGGATTTATTTGTTTACTTCCTCTTTCCTCTTTGTGGCCTGCCGAGTTTGTACTGGCTAACGAGGTTGACTTGGGGGCAGTGTAGTTGTAATATGTCTCAGTGTAGCTTTCACTTTCCCTGTTACTTAGACATTCTTCTCCTGGGATTTCAGTCGAGAAGTTGGATGATTTTTGTCTCCTTAGCCGTAAAATACTGAGGTAAATCTAAATTGACTCTTCAGTGGTTCTAGGAATTTCCACCTTGTGAGACCCTGTCTAGTTATAATACAAGATTCAAGAAAAAACCCTAAAAACCAAACAACATTGAAATAACTCAGTGTGTTAGGTGCAACGTCTAGGAAGAAGTCTTTTATATTCCTTTCTACTTCCCCATTCACCTACTTTACTTATAAATATAGTTCATCTCTGTTGAGCCTTGTGAAATACGCTTATATCCTGTGAACTCTTCAGTAAGTAGGTAGTCACATTATTGTTGTTAAGTTAGACTATTGTGTGTGCTGTGGGTTAAACTCCAGTGACTAGTTCTAATAATATTGTAGAGAATTGGAATTTCTCTTTCATAAAATATGTATTTATGTGTTATTTTTGTGTGTATGTGTATGTGCCTTTGTGAGTTTATGTGCACCAAGTGTAAGCAGGAGCTCCTGGAAGCCAGAAGAGGGCCCTCTCACATCAATCTTCAATCAAGAAAATGCCCTATAGACTTGCCTACAGGCCAATCATATGGAAGCATTTTCTCAATATTTTTTCTTCCCAGATGACCCTACCTGTGTCAAGTTGACATAAAAACTACTTTTATATTTATTAAATATTTATTGATATTTATAATATTACCTATATTATTCTATTATTCAAATACTAGGTTAAAATCAAGTTATATTAACATATAAATACTTTAAAGAAAACTTAGCTTAAAGATTTAAGCACACAGTACTTATTGTAAGTTTTAAATATACTTGGTGTAATCACATGTACTGAGATGACCTCAGAAGAGTTTAGCTGTATGAAAGCCACAGCAGAGGTTTGTTCTATAAAGGTAAGATATGGGTATGAAAAAAAAGTAAATTTGCTGTTCATTAAACAACAAAATTTAAGTTATATAACTCAAAATTGCTTAATCTCTAGTGCTCTGATATTTTGGTATGTAAACTTAGCAGTGGTTTGAGGAAAATGGGCATTTCTTTACCTGCATGGGGTATATATAGTCAAGTACAGGAAATGCTCTGTTTTTTTTTTTTGTTTTTGTTTTGTTTTTCCGAGACAGGGTTTCACTGTGTATCTTTGAGCCTTTCCTGGATCTCGCTCAGTAGACCAAGCTGGCCTCGAACTCACAGAGATCCGCCTGGCTCTGCCTCCCACTGCCCGGACAGGAAGTGCTCTTTAAGAAGATAGGATTACAAGGCCCAGTAAGTGCAAAGGTAGCATAAAGCATTGTTAGGACATAACCGTGAGAATATCATTAGGTTGAGGGAGCTCAAGAGTTGTGAAAGGCTTGAAAAATCTTCTCTTAGAAAGTCTCATCTGCCACGTTTTTATGAGTTGTCTGAAGACAGACCGCAGCACAGCCAGCAGCATGGGCAGCACCATGCTGTGTTGTTGGTTCCCAGTACATTCAGAGGTTGTGGGGACAGGGCACAGGCTCACTTGCATGGTGCTTACACAGCTAGAGGCTGCACCACAGGTGAAGAACCTTGGATTTGGTGAGCCTACTGTCAATAGTAGTGAGCTGTGCAAAAACCTGCTTCTCAAGGCTGCTTTTTACAAGTACACAGTCAGCCAGACACTTGTTATATTGGCACACTCTGGAAGAAAATATGATAGGAATCCATCATGCAAGGGCCCATGATGGATTGCTTCTTCATCAGGGAGACGGAAGGAGCCTAAGAAGTTCTTTCTCAGCTAATTTCCTTTGGAAAATTACGAGACACTGTAAATATTTAAAGTATAGAAGTTGGTAAAATTGGACTTTTTTTTTTTTTTTTTTGGTTTCTCGAGACAGGATTTCTTCTCTGTGAAACAGCCCTGGCTGTCTCTGGAGACCAGGCTGGCTTCAAACTCATAGAGATCCACCTTCCTCTGCCTCTTGAGTGCTGGGATTAAAAGCATGCACCACCACCATCTAGCTAAGTTTTGATTCTTACACAACTTTGTTAGACTATCACAGCAATAAAAATTAAGCCAAACCTAGAATCCTAGTACTTTGGAGGCTAAGGAAGGAGGATTACTGCAAGTTTGATGCCAGACTAGGTTACACAGTAAGTTACAGGCCAGCCTGAACTACCTTTTATGATCCCTTCCCACCTAATTTTGTTTCCCTCCCCCAGCAAACACTGGTCTGCTTTCCATATTTGTATGTTTCCTTGTCATTCTGTACAGACTAAATGCTATAGAGTAGATTGTGTATTTTTCCTTGTCTGTCCTCTTTCTGGTGTGTGCTTTTATTAAGGGTTTTATTATTATGCCACGCTGCCCATACTTCAGTGTGCTTTCACTGCTATATAGTACCCGTGTGTGTGTGTGTGTGTGTGTGTGTGTGTGTGTGTGTGTGTGTGTGTTAATCTGGTTCATGTATGTAACTGTTGATGGCATTAGGTTGTTTTCAGTTTTTGGCTTCTCTTGGGTACCTCCTATCTGGGAATATAAAATGGCAGAACTCATACACACACCTTTTTTCTTTAGCAATGTGTTTGAGAGTTTCATTTTTATATCTTCAACATTTTATATAGACATTCATTTTGTTTCTTTTTAAAGACATGAACAGTTAATACAATTGTGTTCATTGTAGTTCTAATTTACATTTGGCCATTCACTGAACATGTTTTCTAGTCCTTATTTGCCGTACATAGACCTTCTTTAATATGATCCCTATAAAAATTTTTCTGATTTTATATACTCCAGCTGTAAATGCTTTGTCAGATCTGTGGGGACACATTTTCCCACTCTGGGCTTGCCTTGTCATAATCTCAGCAGTGCTTCTTGAGGAAAAGACACTTTTGATTTAGACTGTCCGTGACTCCTTTGAGTACTGTAATTGGGGTTTCAGATCATGTCTTACCCACAGAACGGAAAGTTTCCTCTGGAAAGTTAAATCTTTTGTGAATTAGTTTCTGTATAAGATGCAAAGATATTAAATTGCAAATGGTATGCATATAAATATTCAGTTGTTACATTTTTTGACATGGACCCTCCCCAACTTACCTTTGCACTTTTGTCAAAATCAGTTTTCCATGTATTTGTCTGTGCATGAGCTTTTGCACTCTCTACTGTTAACATGTATGCTGATCTTTATCCAGTACCAGTTGTTTTTATTATCATAGTTTTACAAATCTTGAAATCATACAGAGTTAGTCCTCTCATTTCCTCAAAGTCAATTTTTCTATTCTAGGTCTTTTCCATTTCCATAGGAATTTTTAGTCATTTTCTTAATTTCTACCAAAGGTCTGCATTGATTTTTGTATGAGATTGCATTTAATGTGTAGATAAATCTGGACATAATCCACATGTAGCAATTAATCTACTGAACTGTTTAGGTCTTCTTCAGCTCAGCATTGTTTCCACGTTGTCTTCATATTTTGTTAGATATACAGCTAATAAGTTCCTATATTAATGCTATTGCTAATATATTGTTTTAAAACTTCAATACTGTTTAGTTATTGCCAGTATATAGACATGGATTGTTTGCTTGTTGAACTTACATACAGTGACTTAAACTCATGTAGATGAGCACACTGCCTCTTATATAGTGCTACCTGTTCTCTAATTTGAAAGCCTGTTTTCCACTTACTGTGCTGACAGTGCTGATTCTGCTGAAGGGTTTCTAGACTCTTCTCTTCCATTATAGGCGTCCATTTCAGATTCCACTTAGACTTGTTATAGGAGTAAATGTTAGCCTTTTTTTTTTATTTTCAAATATTTTTCTTCCATTAAAAGATAATGTGATTTTTTTCTTAGAAGTTTGTTAATATGGATGAATAATACTAACTGATCCTAAAATGTTAAAACTAGTGATTAATTCCTGGAATAATTCTCCTCAATCATGCTGCATCCTCTTTAAATGTTGCTGGATTAGATTTGGAAAAGTTTTATTTTTAATGTTTGCACCTACATTCATGAGAAATGTTACTCTTTTTTTAATATATAATTTATTTTTATTTTGTGTTCATTGGTGTTTTGCCTGCATGTATGTCTGTGTGAGGGTTTCTGACACCCTGAACTGGAATTATAGACAGTTGTGAGCTGCCTTGTGGGTGCTGGGGATTGAATCCAGGTCCTCTGGAAGAACGGTTAGTGCTCTTAACTGCTGAGCCATTTCTCCAGCCCCAAGAAATGTTGTTCTTTTTATTTGTTTCCACTGTCTTTGGTATCAAAACATTCCAACAGAATTAGATAGACACTGTTTAAGAAAGAAATAGTAGGCCTGGAGAGATGGCTCAGCAGTTAAGAGCACTTGACTGTTCTTCCAGAGGACCTGGGTTGGCGACTCACAACTGTATGTAACTCCAGTTCCAGGGGATCTGACACCCTCACAAGGACACACATGTGGGCAAAACACCAATGTACATAAATACAAATACATAAACTATTTTAAAATGAAAGAGTTATATCCAATATTTCTATGTACCTTTTTTAAAAATCAATTATCAAGAGAAGGATATATTCAACTAAAATTGTGAATTTTGTCTTTTTTTCTTTTTGGTTTTTCGAAATAGGGTCTCTCTGCATGGCTCTGGCTGTCCTGGAACTTGCTTTGCAGACCAGACTGGCCTCAAACTCAGAGATCCTCCTGCCTCTGCCACCCAAGTGCCATGATTCAAAGCATGCACCACTACCACCTGGCCAAATTTTGTCTGTTTTTAATGTAGATAACATTTTAGAATATGTGGTCTTTGTACCAAATGCAATGAATAATTATTGGTAAAATTTTCAAAGGTGTCGTTGGAACATGTTTTTATTCTTTAGTAGTAGTCTGTTTGTTCAAATATTGATTTGCTACCTCTTATTGCCTTACAATTTATCTAATACATATTTTGCTTGGCAGCTTCTATGTTTTTGAAACAGGCATTTGAAGGTGAATACCCTAAACTATTACGTCTTTATAATGACTTATGGAAGCGTCTTCAGCAGTACAGTCAAAATATCCAAGGAAATTTCAGTACAAGTGGAACTGCTGACCTTTATGTTGACCTCCCACACATGGAAGATGATACACAAGACATGTTCATACTGAAAAGGCCAGATTATGAGTATGTTTTATTTAATGTGAATGAATGGGTTATTGGCTTTTTAGGAATTTTGTTTTCTGTTTTCCTTATAAACTAGAAATTGAGAATATACTAAGCTTCTAAATCTTTGGAATGACTGGTGTATTTTGCAAAACTTGTACTGCAAACATTAAATTGACTTGTGGCTGAGCATTGTATCTGCTGCCAGAATGGGTTTTGAAGTCTAAGACTATGCTGGCTAATGAGAAGCTGAATGATAAGCAGATGCAATCTTTGTCTTTGAATTGATCTGGTGTATGCTGAAACTGCCAGGGAAATAAATCTTACGCTGGGATAGTTCCTCAGTCAATGTTTTAGAAAATACCAACCAAGTACAGTCAGATCTATCCCAAGAAATCCCTTCAGTCACCACAAAGCACATATTTTATAACCATCTTGAAGAACTACATTGGAAACCAATATATTATGTCTATGAATTCTACCCTGCCAGCTTTCCACAAAAACTGATAAGGATTTCACATTTCTGTGTGAGTGCCAGATTAAGTGATTAACTTTCCTCCAATTCTAAAATCTTATTTATTTTCACAACACTGACTAAAGTAGCAATGGATTCTTGTCACTTACTTAGTAAGAAAAAACACTGGGTAGGTTCTGTGTAATGTTAGCTGCTTGTTTCTCTTTCAGTGTTTTTCCTAAAACAGCTGGTTGTGTCTGCTAGTACTGACTAGTGAAGCACATGGCCAGGTTAGGCTGGAAGAGTAGCCGGAGACCAGATTATCTAAACCATTGTCTCCAAGAGGAGACGACGCTACAGAAATTTGATAATACATTAATAAGCAGTTGATATAAAACACCATATTCATTATCAGTGTATTTCTGGCTTAGCTTTATTTTCAGTCCATGCACATGCACTAGGAATGAACTGGAAGTAGCACAGACCAGTGGGAGTAATACTTTAGAAGATGGAATTCTGATTTTGTACTTGGTGCTTTGTGCTAGTCAAGATGCCTGTAGAGTCAATGTTTTTATCATTGTGGCACCTGAGAGAAACAACCGAAAGCACAAAAGGCTTGTTTCCAGGTTTCTGTCCATGGTTAGGTGGCTCCAGTGCTTTTAGGATCCTGGCAAGTTTAAAAAAAGACATCCTGAGGAAAGCATGGTGGAGGGAAGCAGTCCACCTCATAGTGGCCAGGGCCAAGAGGAGGGAAGGGGCAGGGGCAAGGTACAACTCTCAAGGGCTTGCTCCCAGGGACCTACTTCTTCCACAGGCACCACCACTGACTTTCTACCTTTCCCCCCAATAATCCATCCATATGATAAAGTCATCTAGGATTTCATCTATCTGTTAGGTCAGAGCCCAAAAAAAGTTTATGCAGCTTCCCAAAGCAGGCAGTTAGGCTCTCAATGTATGAGTCTGTGAGGGACATCTCATATTCTAATCATAACAAATGGTACTGGCACAAAGATAGATTAGAATTCAAAGTGTACAAAGAGGTGCATTGTCGGGCAGTTGTGGCACACACCTTTAATCCCAGGACTTGGGAGGCAGAGACAGGTGGGTCTCTGTGAGTTCGAAGCCAGAACTGTTCTACAGAGCAAGAGCAAGTTCTAGAACAGCCACAGATACATAGAGAAGCTCTGTCTCAGAAAAAAAGAAAAAAAGAAAGAAAGACAAAAAGGTTCATTGTTTGTTAATTTGATTTTTAAAAGGAGCATAATGACAAATGATGCTCAAACAGTTAATAGTCATATGCAAAAATATGAAGTTGAACTCTTTTTCTGACTGTATATAAAAATGAACTAAAAGTGGTTCAAAGACCTAAATGGACAGCATAAGAGTTAAACAGGGGGCTGGAGAGATGGCTCAGAGGTTAAGAACACTGGCTGTTCTTCTAGAGGTCCTGAGTTCAATTCCCAGCACCCATATGGTGGCTCACAACCATCTGTAATGAGATCTGGCTCCCTCTTCTGGCCTGCAGGGATACATTCAAACAGAACACTGTATACATAATAAATAAATAAATCTTTTAAAAAAAAAAGAGTTAAACAGATGGCTTAGCAGTTGTAAGCAGTTGTTGCTCACAGAGGACCTAAGTTCAGTTGACAGTACCCACATGGTGATGACTCATAACCATTCATAGCTCCAGTTCCAGGGGATCTAATGCCTTCTTCTGAAGTCTGTGGGTACCAGTCATACACATGGAATATACATATATACACATATGTGTGTGTTTATATATACATACACAAGATACATATATACATATGCCTATATATACATACACAGATACATGCAAACAAAACACTCATACACAAAATAAATCCTTAAAAATTTTTAACATATAGTATAAATATGCTATTACAGGAGAACATAAGGGCATATCTTCATGACTTAAGATATGGTAAAAGATTCTTAGATATGATACTGAAAGTCAAAGCGTGAAAGAATATATATGTATATGTGTGTGTATACATATATATGACTGCCTCAAAAGTAAAACCCTGAGTGCATCAAGATCACCAATAATATAAAATATTTGTACATATATCTGACAGCTGGCTTGTCTCTAGACTATATAAAGAATATTTTCAATTCAATAATGAAAATACATTATCTAATTTAAAATGGACAAAGGATCAAAATTGACATATCTCCAAAGAACATAGATGGCCTATAAATACATAAAAAGAGATTAAACATCAAGTAAGAAAAGGCAAATAAGCCAAACCTAAAAGACAATTATTTCATGCCCACTGGGATGCTTATAATCAGAGAGAGGTAGCAGAACATATTAGCAGGTATGTAGAGAAACCAGCCATTTATGCTTCTGGTGGAAATCTGAAATGACATAGAACTTTGAAAAGTAGTTTGGGGAGCTGGAGAGATGGCTCAGAGGTTAAAAGCACTGGCTGTTTTTCCAGAGGTCTGGAGTTCAGTTCCCAGCAACCACATAGTGGCTCGGAGCTATCTATAATGTGATCTGATGCCCTCTTCTGGCATGCAGTTATACATGCAGAAAGAGCACCATATACATAAAATAAATAAGTCTTAAAAAGTTAAAAAGAAGAAGAAAGAAGAAGAAAAGTAGTTTGGCATTTCCTCAAACTATTAAACATACCATATTTTCACCCCTAGGTCTGTAACCAGGAGAAATACAGACATGTTCACATAAAAATTTGTATCCAAATGCTGTGAGCTAGAAGATGGAAGTGGCCTAAATATTCATTGTTTACTCATAAAAGGAAATGACGCACTAATAAATGTGCTAGTGAAAAATTGAGAACACGGGTAAACTTTGAAAACTTTACATCATGCTAAATGAAAGAAACCAATGGTAGAGCATACACCCCATTCATAAGAAAATCTAGAATGATGGTATCTGAGGAACAAAATGTAGCTGAGTGGTCATACAAGTGGGCATGAAGTATGTATGTATGTTGTTTGAGGGAGGTGATAGACAAGGGTTTTGGGGGGTGGTTTAGAGACAGTGTTTCTGTGTGGCCCTGCCTGTCCTGGAACTCTCTGTAGATCAGACTGGATTCAAACTCAGATTCTCTGCCTTTGAGTGCTAGGATTAAAAGTGTATGCCACCACGACAGCTTCTTTTTCTATCTCTTTAAGTTTATTTGTTTTATGTGTATTAATACCTGCATGTATGTGTGTGTGCCACATGGCTACGGAAACCAGAAGATGTTGACTCCCCTGAAACTGGAGTTACAGATGTTTGTGAGTCAACATGTAGGTGCTGGGAAATCAACTCAGGTCCTCTCCAAGAACAACCAATGCTCTTAAACATGGAGCCATGAATTGATGGCTGACTGATGATTGCAGGGATCTTAAATATAAAACTATTGAACCATAGACTTTAAGAAATAAAATTGCATAATATATAAATTTATTTTAATAAAGCTCTTTAGTGGAAAACAAAGAGGTACATTATATTTTTCTGAAAACCTTTGTTATTTTAAAATAAATAAGCTAAATCTTCTTAGATCAAAATAATGGGGAAATCATGGAAGACAGATCAAATTGCAAATAAAACAAACTAGAACATGCCCAGTTGAGGAAAGTTATAGTCCGTGGTTTTAGTCGGTGAGACTGAACAGCTAAGTGATGGAACTGTGGGTTGGGCTTCAGACCTCTTGATATGAAGCAGTGTAGAAATGGTTAATGACATTTGCTTTCTCCCTGATATTCCACTTTGTTTCTTGTAGCACTTACTACTGTCATTCTGTATTGAGCTCATGACTTACTTTTAAAAAGTGTATGAATATTCTGCTTATGTGTATATGTGCCATTTGTATGCCTAGTACTTAGTGGAGGCCAGCAGAGGGTGTTGGATCCCTTGAAACTGGCGCTACATAAGATTGTGAGCTGCCATGTGGGTGCTGAGAGTTGAACCCAGATCCTCTGGAAGAGCAGTCAGTGTTCTTAACCACTCCACGCTACCTGTCCAGCCTGTTCTTTTTTTTTTTTTTTTTTTTTAAGATTTATTTATTTTATTATGTATACAGTGTTCTGCCTGCATGTATGCCTGCAGGCCAGAAGAGGGCACCAAATCTTACTACAGATGGTTGTGAGCCACCATGTGGTTACTGGGAATTGAACTCAGGTCCTCTGGATCAGCAGCCAGTGCTCTTAACCTCTGAGCCATCTCCCCAGCCCCATTGACTTTTTATGTATCTTCTGTTAGCTTGTGAACTTTACATGGCCAGTGTGCTATTTTTTCACCAAGCACGTTGCCAAATTTCCATGTCCATGAAATACTTGGCAGATTATAAAGACTTAGTGATATTAGTGGGAAGAGAAGAGATAGGAAAGGGTGAAACATATAGAAAGTCCCCTTTATGCTTGAACTTCACCTGCCCCCTTTTCTCTGGTCTGTAAAGTACTATTTTTTTTTTATCTTCTCAACACTTATCAAAGTGCCTGGTGCATGTTGAGTGAACTACTTACTGAATGATAAAAAAGCGAGAGATAACTGGAATTTTGCTTCAGGAGCCAAGAGCAGTCTACCTGTAGGCTTGTGGGTTAGACAAGAAGGGTGAGAAAGAGAGACCGTTGCCTGTATACAGAGAGAAGGTCAGCTGTTGTCAGGGTTGATGTGTAAGACAAAGGGAAGTTTGCTCTCTAGGAATAAGAGAGTGGAAAGGTTGGTGAAGGGATGGTAAGCAGAGGATGTGAAAAAACAGGCAATTCATCATGGAGTAAAGCAGTTTAATGATGGTGAAAGGCACTTGCTAGTCATTAAAAGAACACTGTAAGATCCAGTCTTGGACTGTTAAATGGGATCCTGCAGGAATTGCTGGGGCCAGTGAAGAATAAAAGAGAGTTTGGGAAGCAGAAGTTTTGTTTTGTGAAGAGTACTGTAAAACAAATGAGAACTCCACTCAAGAACCTTTATGCGATTATAGGACTTTCACGAGTATTTCTTCATTTTGCCTTCATTCTTGCTAGTTTCCCAAGAATGGACATCTGTTGAAGGCTGACCTCTATATCCTTCCCCTAAGTCTGTAGGCTTTGTGAAAGATAGCAGCTGTGAATAAAAAGGGTTGAGCTAACATGAGAGGAATCTGCTGGCTGCCTCTCTTGGGTATGCTTGATAGTCTATAAATAGCATAGAATTAATAGGCTCCTGAAGTATTCTTTTAGTTTCAGGGGACAGCCAATCCAGTAAATACATGCTATACTACATAGCTAAGATTTACACTTAAAATGCTTATATAATCCTTAATAGATGTTCATTTATGAAACATTTCTAAAAGTGCTTTTAAAACAAATTCTTGTTAGTAGTTACATTCATTGGAGATATATTTTAAAATGTATTTATAACTACAGTTTATAACTATTACTTACCTTTTTAAATACTTTATTTTCACAGTCCAGAAAAGGCTTTGAAAGATTCACTGCAACCCTATGAGGCTGCTTATCTCTCAAAATCCCTATCGAGACTCTTTGATCCCATCAACTTGGTTTTTCCCCCTGGTGGGCGTAATCCTCCTTCCTCTGATGAGCTTGAAGGCATCATTAAAACTATAGCAAGGTATGTATGTCTTGTGAAATAGCATGCCAGACTGCCTGTCCTGTCTGCCAGTGGCAGTACACTTTAATTTACCTCAGATTGTTCAAGTAGTGAGGCTTTCAATTAAGTTGAGTTTTGTAGTGAATGAGCATTCACATAGTGCTTGAGAATCCAATTAATAAAGCCATTTAAATGTAGATACAGTGTGTAGAGTGCAGAAATCACCTATTGTGGCCAGGCAGTGGTGACGGATGCCTTTAATCCCAGCACTCAGGAAGCAGAGGCAGGTGGATCACTGTGAGTTCTAGGCCGACTGGTTTACAAGGCAAGTTCCAAGACAGGCTCCAAAGCTACACAGAGAAACTCTGTCTTGAAAAACCACCACCAAAAAAAAGAAAAAGAAAAAAAAAAGGAAAGAAAAATGATCTGTTATAATTACTTTGCATCTTAGCAAGATGAAATTAAATCTAGCTCTTCATACTGTACTAACTTCCTAGTGTTACATGGGAAAACAAATATGAAATAATCATACAAACTGAAAAACTCAGACATATATAGACATTTTAACCCAGAAATGTAGAAGGCACTTCATGAAAGAAGCAGTATTAATAATTCTGATTAGCCTACTTGTGTAACAGGCTGTCTTTTGGACCACTAACCAACTCCCACATCATGGCATGGAGACTCATTAATTATAAATGCTCAGCCTTATCTTATGCTTGTCCCACTAGCTCTTATATCTTAATTTAACCTGTTTCTTTTCATCTACATTTTGTCTCGGGGCTTTGTACCTTTCTTTCATTCTATATGTTCTACTCATTGTCTGGCTGGCTTTCAACTGCTTGGCTAGCTAGCCCTGCCTATGTCTCTACTGGCTAGCTATTGTCCATTCACCAATCAGGTGCCTTAGGCAGGCAAGATAAATGCAACACTTCTTTACATAGTTAAACTAATATTCCACAACATGCTTAAGTTCACTACTTTAAGTTTTCCAAGTGAATGTGAATGGCTTTTAAACTAAAAAGGGAAGGTATATGCAGCAGTACGTGTCTCCGGTCCCGCCCAGCCCTGTGGTCCTTATATTTATTATTATAAAATAATCACTCAGAGGCTTAATATTATTTATAAACTGTATGGCCTATGGCAGGCTCCTTGCTAGCTAGCTCTTTCATCTTAAATTAACACATTTCTATTCATCTATGTTTTGCCATGTGGCCATGGCATTATTGATCTGCTGGCATCTTGCTGCTCTTTGGGTGGCAGCTAGGTGTCTCCCACTCTGCCTTTCTCTCCCACTATCTCCCTTGGATTTTCCCGCCTGGCTCCATCCTGCCCTGCCATAGGCCAGTGCAGCTTTATTTATTAGCCAATGGGAGCAATACATATTCACAGCATACAGAAAGACATCCCACAGCAGGTATCCAACAGAGGTACTTCTTGAGTACTTGCAGACAAACGCAGTTCACTGTGGCTTCAGAGGTATTCCAGTCAGATTAGAACTCCAGCCCCTGATAGAGCTGGCAGGTTGTCATATAGTCAGTCTGTACTTTCATGATTGACATTTGAAGAATAAAAATAGTGAGTGGCTGGGCAATATAAAACCATGAGGTAGAATTGCTTAAGTTCTTTCAGTCTACAAATTTGAAGATGGCACTTTACAGATGTAATACGTATGTGCATATCTGCAGCCGTGAATGTACCTGTACAGTGCTTCAACTGCCCTACACCTCTTACGATGTACTTTGACCTGATGAAGTCTTGACTATGCTTCTCACCTTAGCAGCGTTTACCTTCTTAGTGTGCTTGTGGTGGGTAAGGTGTTATATTCAACTTAGTCTCTGTTACCTAGTTCTGTAAATGCTAGGGAGGTTGATCATCAAGGATGACAGTGCTATAGTCAAACATCATCTGGGATTTGAAGAAGGGTGCTATGCTAGTGTTTAATAGAATGCAAACGGGAAGAGTTTCAGTACTACGTGAAAGGGCATTTTGTTTTATGTATCAAATACTATTGTTGTTTCAAACTCTTTCTGTTTCTTTTTTGTTTTTTATTTTTTATTTTATTTATTTATTTATTTAGTTATGGTTTTTTGAGACAGGGTCTCTTTGTAGCCCTGGCTGTCCTAGAATTCTTTATATAGACCAAACAGACCTCCAACTCAGAGAGATTCTCTTGCCTCTGCCTCCCAAGTACTTAAAGCCAGCCAGGGCCTTATGGTTTCTTTAGTTTCTTTAAAAAGTTAATCTGGCAAGTGCCAAAACTTCATCCACTTCAGAGATAATGCATTTCTTTCATGGTTTTCATGAGATTTTTAACTCTTGGTATTCTTTGCATGGTTTTTGGAAAAATGTCCTCTTTCCTTCTACAGTCAAATCAAATGTCCTATCAGTTCACTGTTAAAGTTGACAATGAACATGACAGAGAAATACTTAAGAATGTAAAATTTTAAATATTAAAATTATAGTCTTATGCTGTCCATATATTTAAAGTTATTCTTTATAAGGCAGAATTAACTGGCATAGTTTATGCGGAACACAAGTGCCGTATGTGTCATATGTAATTTATATCTTTAGCCCATGTCCCTCCAAGGTCATCATTTCCATTCAAGAGCTGTCACTCCCTTGCAGATGCTTGTGACTTGCAGTGCTGCTAATTGCACTTCTCAGTGGTAGCAAGAGTACTCCCTTAAATCTCTACACAGTTTACCCCCCTAGTCACAGAATGAACCCACACGTGGCTGGCTTTTATTAATGTGAAACTGATCATTAACAAAGCCATCTCAAAGCCCTTTTTCCTAATTCTGAATTTAGGGAGAAAAATGAAATATTGTAACCAATTCCTGGAAGCAATCAGCAAAATCTGTATGAAGATTCAGCATGTTCCTTATTGGGCTTCAGGCTATATGATGCTCATTGCTTTGTTGATGAATTATGTTGCTAATAATTGAAATCTGCTTTTGTTTTCTCTAGTGAACTCAATGTAGCTGCTGTTGATGCAAACCTCACATTAGCTGTATCAAAAAATGTGGCAAAGACCATCCAGTTATATGGTGTGAAATCAGAGCAGCTTGTAAGTGGTATTCCTTTATTTATAAATTTTAATGATTTGGTTAAAAATTCCTAGTTATACACTCCTTGAGTGACTATAATTAACATTATAACAATTAAATAATCCATTTATACTTATATCTGAGTTGTTTTCATTGGTTTTGTAATAATTTTTAGAGTAGCATGCTAAGTAATTTACGTGGACTGACCTACAATGGTAATTATATTATGAAGCTTCCTACTTTCAGTTCCAAATAGTGTTTGCTAATATGGTGTAATTTTCCATTCATCTTATAATTTTGACATAATTTAGAGGCATCTTTTTTTTTTTTTTCAAACTTTGTTCATTGAAAAGGAGCCATACAGAGACATGGGAGCTATTGGTAGGCAGAGATGAATAATTTTTCTTATTTGTAGATGTTCATAGCTTAAAGCACACACACAAACATGGTTTATTACCGTAAATAAAATTTGATGTTGTGTCCAGTAGAATTTAGTTTAGCTACTTAAATGCCAGTAAAGAAATCTCTATGAGATGGCCCTAACAGAGGCTAAATGTTATAAGACAGAGCAGGCCTGCCTACAAAATACTTTATTTTTGGTGAGGGTAGGTTGAGAGGTGGGTTTTGAAAATGGAAACTGTGTTAACTAATGATAGATTATGTGCTATTGATGACAATCTGTGGTCTGAAATCTCTTGGTCCTCCCTAACCAATGGTGAAGACTAATAAAAAGTTATCCTTTCTGTTTTTAATAGAATTCTTTCTCTGTCTGAAATAATTTTATGTAACCAAATCATAGAAGGTCTTATAATAAAAAACCCAGAGCCAAATATTGGGATGAAAGCTTAAAGATCAGAGAAGCAGAACAGTCAGCCACTAGCTTATCTCTAGGAAATCCTCAGCCTCAAGAGAGAGAGTCCCAGTGTGGCCTTGAACTCACAGAGATCTAGATGGATCTCTGCCTGCGGAGTCATAGGATTAATGGTATGTGCCTCCACTGTCTTACCTCTATATCTAATTTAGTGACTGGCTCTATTCTCTAATCCCCAGGTAAGCTTTATTGAGGTACACTATGTATCACCACATTTTCCCTTTTTTGTCTAACATAATAAAAGATGGTAATAACTAATATAAGAAAAACTATATGCAATAAGTATATACTATATATACAGGCAATAAATACTTCAACACTTTCTAGTCCATTTGCATTTGACAAATTCAGAAAAAATACTCCATTATCTATCCTATCTTTGTGAATTCAAAGGATTGTATCTAATTCACCTTCTATCCTAATTTCCATTACCAACTCAAAACTACCTTGATGTCTTTCAAACTTACATACTTTACACCTCTTTAGTGAGTTTCTTTTCTGAATTTGATAACAAGGAAATCTATAACTATAACTATCTAATCTTCAATTCCCTCAGAGACCTGAGAAGAAAATAATATTAATTGAGTAAGCAGAAAGTGCAAACAAGCAACTTCTAAAAGATGTGAGAAATGACAGAAACAGCTGGCTGCCTGGATGCGAGGTTCCTCTGCCACATTGGGGCATCTATCTTCAGCCTACAGGCCTAGCATATCTGACAGATTCATCTGTGAAGCAGGATTTTCTAAAGGGCCTTCCTACCTTGTCTTGGCAAGGATCAGCAGTCCTTTGTTTTGTATCCTCCGTGTCCAATTTAGACAGCATACTGTCAGCAGTCGATGTAAGGGCACTTGCTTGCCCAGTGGCTAATTTTTGCCACAAAGAAAGTAAACTCCATATGGAGTTTCTTCAATACCCATCATCTTCTTTGAAGTAGATTGGTGCTGCCAGGAGTAGATATGTCTCATAGTCAGAAAAAAAAATAAGAATCTATGTTATTAAAACATCTTAAATGCCCTATTTTATGGATCTCTGAAGTGTTTGAAGATGACCTGTCTATCTAAAAGAAATTTCTGTTTAACCTTGAAAACATACCTAATATGACTACAAGTTTGATTATAATGACCATTAAATTGCATTTCTTCTATCCTAATTAGTTAGTAATAGTAACTTTTAAGGACTAGTAATTTGCATTACACTGTTAAATGAACTTTATAGGTATAATACCTTGAACAAGATTAAAAATATATGTACAGTATTTTCTAACAAAATCAATCTCAAATTTGTATCAGTATACATAATTTGTATACAATATACAAAATTCCAATCCAGTGTAAAATATTTAAAACTAGTAATTGCCTTTTACAAGTAGATTCAGTAATCTACTTTCTATCTTATATCTATATCCTCCCCTTTCTCTTGTCAGAGTAGATTCAATAATCTACCCTTTTATCCTATTATTTCTATATCTCTTTTTTTCAGAGTAGATTCAATAATCTTCCTTTTATCTATATCCTCTTTTTTCTTTTTCTTTCCTTTTTAAACAAGAACTCTGAATCTAATCTCCTTGTTTAGCTTTTTTTCCTGACCATTATCAATTAACAACTTGTAACCAACCATCCTAAACAATGACAATTATCCATAACCATTGAACAACCAAAAATCACCCATCTTGAGAATGTGGATGTCATTTTCTTAAAATTACTTTCTGCTGTCTGGGGGTGATGGCATCTTTAGGGGATGCTGAAAAGAAAAAATTTGGGTTAAATGTCAAGTTCTGGGAGAGGTAGCTGTATCATTTGTTGTCCAGTCTCTGCATAATGAGAAAATGCAGGGCTTGTCTCGTCATTGCTCGAGTAGTCTGTGAGGCTGGATCATCTCAGCTAGCCATCTCAAAATTGTCCTGAGCAGTTTGTAGTCCAAAACCGATCTTTGAGTGGTGTTTGTCATCTTTGTGATATTATTATCATCCTGATGGAATCATCATTGTGGGGCCCCATCATCCTTCTGGAGACTTCAAAGTCGCTGTTAGGCTTGGTCATGGTTCCCTGCAGAAAACTGATAGAGACTCATACCCAAAGTCCTATACAGGAATCTAGATGAAGCCTTTTTTCTAAAATTAGTTAGTACTCTATATGACCATTAATATCATTACAAAAGTTATATATATATATATATATATATATATATATATATATATAAATCTTACAAATTTTGATATAAAATTCATACCTTAAGAAAAGTTTTAAAGAGTCAAAATAAAACCAAAGAATTATGGGATTAGTGGCAACAGAATAGTCCCTTAATTTTGATTTTCTTCTCTCATATCAGATGACTCTTCTGACATGAGACAGAGATTTTGCATTTCTTTTAACAAGCGTGCATTTTCTTTTAACAAGAAGAAGAGAGCCATGCTCCAACTCCAAAGCCACCTTTAATTTTTCATTGAACTGGGACTACATAAAGACCATTTGCATTATATGTCTGTAGAGAACAGCAGAAACGAACATTTAGGAAGACTTAACAGATTTTATCCTCTTGGATATGTGATATACCAGTAGGCCAGTTTACTATTTTTCTTGGGATATTTTTCTAGATGATTTGTCCTTTTTCTTCAGATGCCTCATTTGTCCATTGTTCTTCAGATTCCTTAGCCTCCATTTTCAAGACAAAAACAAAAGCCTTACCCAACCCTAACTTTGGGAAGGTTCCAAATTTTTATCTAATTTTAATCTAATATTTATGAATTTTTATTTATAGTTTCCCCTTAAATTTTTGTTTTATTTTCTAAAGCTGTTCTATCATCCAGAGCAGTATGGTTTTTTACAATAGGAATTAGGTTCTTTAATTGTTCTGAGAAGATGTTTCTTCCACAATGACAGGAAAGGACTGAACTGAATTTGACATAGGGGCCTACAAGAGGTCCCTCAGGGGTTTTTCTCATGGCAAAGGCAAAGGATTGCCTTGTATGTCTCTTGTTGATCTACATTCATTAGTCCAATGTTTGCCATTACCACACCTTCTGCATAATCCAGAAGGGAGGGACATTCTGTTGCCATTGTTCCTTGAAAAAACATTGTTTCCAGGAACACTTTGTTTACAGTCCCTTTTTAGGTGACCTTGTGTATCACGATTGAAACAGCTGATATTACTATTTTTCTTTAGACCTCTGGAAACCACCTCTCTTATCCAGGTGTCATCATGGTCATGAGATTCAATATTAATTGTATCTTTGATCCATTCCTCCAAGGCTGCTGATATTGCCTTTTATTGCCCTTTTGCATGCTGCTTTGGCATTTTCAAAAGCCAGAGATTCAATTATTATCTGTCTAGCTTCTGAATTTGGTATCATTCTTTTTACTCTTGAACACAGCCTTTGTAAAAAATCCGTGAAGTTTTCTTTGGGGCCCTGTATAAATTTTGTAAATGATTCAATTTTCTTTCCTACTTCTTCAGTTCTGTCCCAAGGCTGCCATGTAGCATAAAACTAGGGTATGGACATTGTATAAAGATTGTCTTTATATATCAGCATAATCACCTTCTCCAAGAACTTGATCTTGGGAAATTTCCATACCTCTAGTCCTACTTCGTTGTTCAGTGGTTTTAGCCTTATCTTCCCACCAGGTCCTCCATTGTAACTGTGGACCAGCCTGTAAGACCACTGTAACCAAATCTTTCCAATCTTGAGGCATAATTCTATTAAAAGTTGACCAAAAGTTTAACATCTGCTTCACGAAAGGAGAATGTATACCATGTGACACTATACCTTCTTTGAATCTCCTCAAATCTAACATTTGCGCAGGAGTTCAATCAGCTGGTACACAACCTTGAGCATTTGGCAGGATACAATCTATCCTGTAAAGTTACTGGATAGATTAAGGTTGGCTGTTTGAAAGCCTTGGGTGTTTCTCTATAACCTTATAATGCAGTGCTGATTTGGTTCATCTTTAAATTCTTCTTCTGGGTCTGAATATCTCTATGATCTTTTTTGACAAGTTTTTCTAAATTTTTTATCTTGGCGCTCACGTTAACCAGCTTTTTTAATGATAAAACAGAAATGATCAAACAAATAATATTTATAATTGACATTACATCTATCTCATCAACATTATCCTCTCACTTAGTTCTTCCATTTTCCGACTGTCGATTGTATTATCAAATAGAGACCAAACACCCTCAATTGTAAAAATGTTTCCCATTTTTTAATGTGTGAAAAAAATTCTCTTTTAACCAGTTTCTCCTTTTAAGAAATCTTAATTGACTCAACCAACTCTGCCGACTGCATAGAACAGTAGACACCTAAGCAGGTTTCAAGACAGCTACCTAGTATGGTAGCAGCCCTAAATGGGAATCCCGACAGATCTCACAACCCACCAGGAGAGAAGAAGTGTAGTTGGAAGTTTTCCTGTGTCCTGCCCAGTCCACAGCCACTCAGACTCAAATTAACACACAGAGGCTTATATTAATTATAACTACTCGGCCATTAGCTCCGGCTATTGCTGACTAGCTCTTACACTTAAATTAACCCATAATTATTTATGTTTAGCCTTGTGGCTTGGTACCTTTTCTCAGTTCTGTCTTTTCATCTTGCTTCCTCTGTGTCTGGCCGGTGACTCCTGACTCAGCCTTCCTCTTCCCAGAATTCTCATTGTCTGCTTATCACACCTATACTTCCTGCCTGGTTACTGGCCAATCAGCATTTTACTTATCAACCAATCAGAGCAACACATATTCACAACATACAGAACAACATCCCACAGTGCTTCCCCTTTTCTGTTTAATCATAAAGGAAGGTTTTAACTCTAACATAGTAAAATTACTTATAATAGAACAGTTATCAAGCAAGAATTACAGTTACAATGTCTAGTCTATTTGTATTTGGCAAAATAAAATAAAATATTCTATCTATCCTATGTTTGTGAGTCTAAGGTTTCATATCTAATTTATCTTTTATCATAACCAAACAAAATTATAATTATAACTGTCTAGTCTTCAACTACATCAAAGACCACAGAAGGATGTAATATTACCTAAGTAAACAGGAAGAACATTGTAAGCAACTTCCAAAAATCTAGATTGACAGAGATAGCTGGCTGCCTAGACAGTCACCCAAAGTTCCTCTGCAATGTTGGGGCATCCATCTTCAGCCTGTAGGTCTAGAGTCTCTCAGTCACTTTTTCCTGTGTCCTGTAGAATGTCTGGCAGTTTCTTCTGTGAAGCAGGAACCTGAAGGATCATTTCACCTTGCAAAGTTCAGTGGTCACCTTCCTATGGGTCTGGCATGTCCAGTTTATATAACATCCTGTCAAGCAGTCCATGCATGAACATTTTCTTGCCCAAATGGCCATTTTGTGCAAAGAGGAACATAAACTCCATATAGGGTATTTTCAATGCCCATCTTTCTCTTTGAAGTAAATCAGTGCTGCCAAGAGCAGACATGCCTCACTGTCCAAGAAGTCTAATTTTTTTAAACATTTTAAATGTCATATTCTGCAGATCTTTGACATGTTTGAAGATTATCTACCTAATTGAAATATATCTATGTATACCTAAAAAACTTAACTAACATGACTATAAGTTTGATTATCATAGAAGACTAATTATTAATCTGTATTTCTTAATTATCCATTGCACTTTCAAATGAACTACACAAACTTACCTTAAACAAGAGTAGAAATATACATACAGTATAACAAAATTAACTTTAAGTTTGTATCAATAAACTAAAATCCATAGCAGTGTAAAACATTTCAAACAAGTTGTTGCTCTTTAAAAGTAGATTCAACAATCTACCCTTTCATCCTATTGTATCTATATTCTATCCCCCTTTTCTCTTTAGAAGGATATTTACTATGACCAGTAACAATTTGTAACCAACAACCTAAACAAAGACAAACATCCATAATCCATTTTTTGGGAATGTGGGTATAGTGTTCTAGGCTACTTCCTGCTGATAGGGGGCGCTGGTAATCTTATGGGGATCCTGAGAGAATTCGAGATAATGGTCAAGTCCTGGGAAGACTGGCTATAACCTTTGTTGATAGGTGCCATCTGTTAACGTTCAGGAGGTCTGGCTTGATCCAATCTGATCCATCTTAACCTAGAACAAATCCATAGCCTCTTGCTTCCTGTGGAAACAAAATCAGAGCCTCCTTTCCAAAGCAATATATCCTTAGATCCAAATTTTGAAGTCAAGATATCTTTAAAATATACATATTGGTTTAACTCATCAGCCTTTATAATTAAATATCTCTCTGCAGTTAAAAATCCCAAAGACGTTATAATCCAGACTCTCTGTGTGATTTCCATCTTTATGTAGCTTATTTTTTATATTACTTTTACTTTCTCTTTAAAGACTTCATTTTTTTAAAACTTTCTATTTCTTTATATAGCTGTCTATATTCCTTTTCCTCTCTCTTCCAAGCCTATGTATATTTTTATACACATTGTAAACCGTTTAGAGGTTTATTTCGTCTGAATCTGTTTTATTGTGAATCTATTGTTTTAAACTGCAGAGTGATTAGAACAGAAGCAGCAGCCTTGGCTGTTGACTCCGCCCCCCTCAGCTTTTCAACATGGCGGTAGTACATTTACCTCCACCTCTGAGAGACATGCATACAACCAACTCTCGGAAGCAGTGGGTCTATGCCTCCATTAAAGCAGTGTGTAGCCCAGAAACCCTTTGTTGTTGTTGTCTGTATTAGCAAAAACTATATCCACCATGCACCATGCTTCATGGCTTGCAGATGCCACTGTGTACGGCATGCCAGGAATCTACCATGCTGCACTCAAGCCCCTATGCCATGAACCCGCCATACTGAGCTCAAGTCCACATGCCATGGCGTCTCTGTACCTTGGCGTCTCTATATCTCAGCCTGCGTGAGACATGAAGTAGAAGGCTGTATTTGGCTCCATTGTTGTGTGTTTAGAAGATCTTTTTGAAATGGAAATTCTTGTGGAAATTCGAGAGTCCCATGTTGGTACGCCAAATGTAGCTGGAAGTTTTCCTGTGTCCCAATTATCAAAATAGGATAGATAATGGAATATTTTCTCTGAATTTGTTAAATGCAAATAGACTAGACATTGTTGATGTATTTATTGCTTGTATATATTGTATATAGTTATTTATTGTATATAGTTTTTCTTATATTAGTTAAAACTTTTTTATTTTTTTATTTAATTTTTTATTAAACAAACAAGGAGAAGTTTGATATTTTATTTGTGCTTTAGTAAATAAAGCTTGCCTGGAGATCAGAGGAAAAAGTCCAGCTGTTACAGTAAACAAAGAAGTCAGGCAGTGGTAGTACACTCCCTTAATCCTGTCACTTAGCAGGCAGGATCTCTGTGTGTTCAAAGCCATACTGGAAACAGAGCCAGGTGTGGTGGCACACGCCTTAATTCGAACACCAGTTAACCATGAAGGTCTGGAGGTCTGTACAGACAGATAGAAAGTGACAGAGCTGGGTAGGAAGAGGAAGTGATACAGCTACACAGAGAACAAATCAGATGGCAGAACAGCAAGGCATATCGATGTGGGTAGAAAGGAAGTAACTCACGTTTGGAAGCTGCAGAGTTGGGTAAGGTAAGGTTGGCTGGTGGCTTTCCCTATTTCCTGATCTCTGTAAGGCTTTTACCCCTATATTTGGCTCTGTGCTTTTTATTTAATAAGACCATTTAGAAATTCATCTATAAAGAAGTGAAAGATCCAGCCATCTGGGTCCAGCTGGTTAGAGACTCGGCCCATGTGGGATGGAGACTCTGGCCCCTGTGCAGGTCAGGATTGAGCTGGGACCTGCAAGGCCACAGTCAAGCGGCTTTTTTGTGAATTTGTGCCACAAACGTTGGGCACCAGATGTAACACAAACCTTAAAAGGTCTTATAATAAAAAACCCAGAGCCAGATATTGGGGTGAAAGCTCAAAGATCAAAGAAGCAGAACAGCCAGCCACTAGCATACCTCTACGAAATCCTCAGCCTTAAGAGAGAGAGTTCCTGTTTCCTCATGCCTTATGTACCTTTCTGTGTCCCGCTATATTACTTCCTGGAATTAAAGGAATGTGCCACCACTGCCTGGTTCTGTTTCTCTCATGTAGCCCAGTGTGGCCTTGAACTCACAAAGATCAGATGGATATCTGCCTCCCAAGTGATATGATTAAAGGTGTGTGCCACCACTGCCTGACCTCTGTGTTTAATTTAGTGGCTGGCTCTGTTCTCTGATCCCCAGGTAAGCTTTATTGGGGTACACAATATATCACCACAATTTTACTTTTCACTCTTCATTTTATTGACTAAAGGAAGCCTAATCATTAAATAAAATTACAAAGAACATCATTTATTTTAAAGCATATTACTAAAACCTAAAGTAACATTTTGCATTAGTTACTATTTCTTGCCAGTAAGTAACACTCTTTCTGCTATCCTATTTTTAAATTTTGACACATTTCCTTTTTTACTTTGAAATTATACTTATTGATTTATTTGTGTATGTGTGCATACCCTCAAGGGCACATATGCATGCATGCCCCTGTATGTGTGTGAAAGTTACAGGTGTGTTCCTCCTGGTTGTGTGTGACAGTCAGCACCGTACCGGTGTATTGTGTCATTTCACATGCTCACTGCAGTTCTCTCACACTCTTTTAGAATAGTTTCACTGAAGCATTCAGAGGAAAAGAGCCAAATACAAAGTTTTTGGTTGAATGAAAGTTGGAAACATTTTTTAAGTAGAATAATCTACTCTGAGTATAAATGGAAATGTGGATAGGAGATTTTTGAGATAAAAGCAAAATTATTAAATGATGGATTCTTTTTATAGTTGAAAATGTAAAGCTCTAATCTACAAGGCTGAGAAGTGATAGCACTGAATTCATTGATGAAATGTTGAAGCAGTGAAATAAAAACAAACTAGAAATTTAAATTTAAAGAGCATACATTCAGACAGTATGGTTTCAGAACACACCCTGAAATGACAGCAAGTAGCTTTCCAGAATCTAGGTGTAATTCTCTAAGTACTGCAACTTTCTTGGCTACCAAAACACTTTAATGCATGGAATTACTGCTTTAATCTATATCAGGAAAGTTCTAATAAAAAGGGTTTACACACTGGTTGTTACTGTGGTATCGCAGAGTACAACAAATAGTTACAAGAGCGTGGGCATGGCTTAGTAGGTAAAGTATTTGCCATGCAAGCATCAGGGCTGGGGTTCTGTCTCCAGCACCCACCTAAGTATCGTGTGGACATGGTGGCCTGCAGGAGGAAGAGACAAAGGATCCCGGAGCAGGTTGGCTAGCTAGACTAGTTGAGTTGGTGAGCTCTAGATTCAACTATTCAAGTGTGGGGGGGGGGGGCCCAGAGAGTGATCAAGGAAGAAATTTGCTGTCAACATCTGGCCTCCATATTTGCACACATACACATACACCCACACACATCCAAGCTCAAATACAGTCAAGTACATACACAACACACACTGATATATACACAATAATTTACATTTTTATAATCATAAATTATCAGTACATACATGTTTACCCCTAAGACTTTGCTGTTATTATCAAAGGTTTGTATAATAGAAGCCTATATCTCTATAAGGATGAGTCTTTAAATCCATTTTTACCAGAGAATCCACCTTTTTTACTCTTTTTTTTTCTTGGATTTTTGAAACACAGTCACTTGTCTTGACTTGTTATGTCATCTCGTCTGACCTCTGTTCCTTAACTTAGCAAACTTACCATCTGTCTTAGTCACTGTTCTAGTGCTGTGAAGAGGCGCCATTGGCAGAGTCCAACTCTGACGGGGTTCAGGTCCCAAAGAGGAGGTGTGGAGTCTGCTAAGGAGGGAGACTGGCACAATCTGAGGGAAAGTCAGGATGGCTGCCCATTTATTGAAAATAGACTGTGTCATATATGCTCTCTAATTGCATTATAGTTTAATCACAAGCAATATTGAAAGCAGACTTAATGATCTGGGGTGAAATTGGGCATCAACTCAATTAAAGCATTTTTCTATAAGCAGAAAACAATAAGTTTAGCAAGACTCTAAATACCACTAGGCAGTGGTGGTGCATGCCTTTAATCCCAACACTCAGGAGGCAGAGGCAGGTGGATCTCTGTGAGTTTGAGGCCAGCCTGGGCTACAAACTGAGTTCCAGGACAGGTTCCAAAACTACATGTAGAAACCCTGTCTCAAAAAACAAAAAAACAAAAAAGAATCTAAATGCCTATTGTCCTCTAAGGTTAAATAACCCTGCCAGGTGCCCTCTTATACTTCTCAGTGCACAGTCTCAGCCTTTGTGGTCAGGGAGAGGTCAGACATTGAGTGATTTTCATTCCTCAAGGGGCATGATGCAGTGTTGGTGCCATGTAGCACAACAAGCATTGCGCTGTTTCCTAATTACATTCATTTGTGCCTTAGTCTATAATATTGGCTTGTTTCCCTCATAAGCGCCAAAGGGGACAGTCCTGGCATCTTACCCTTTTCCTATTATACCATACCATTCTGAATCCTTCAGTGTAGGCTTTTGTATATGGCAGAGGGGGAGAGAGCCAGTCTAACTTCTTAACAGAATCTGCTCCCTATGGGGCATACCAGATTTTGCCATTCATCCAGTAAACCACTAATCCTGGACACTATTCTATACCTATAAGGTGAACATTTGCCCTTAATGGCTTCAGGCTCTGGATCTGGGTCCATTGTTTCTCTTGATTGTGTGCTTTTCCTCCTTAGAGCCAGTTATACCAGTTAGTAAATTTTTAACGTCTCTATTATTGGTGTATTCAGGGGGGCACAATGGGAGTCTTGTGTGGGAGTAGGCAGACTTATCATGCTGTGTGGTTCCATAGTAGCAGGGATTTTTTTCCAAAGAATTATTTGGTTTAAAAAGACTGCCATTGTGTACATCCATCAAAGCCTGCATGAATTTTCCCAAAAGAAACAGTGTAAGAAAATTCCCATCACACGTAATAAATGTCACTAAAAGTGAAAGTAAAAAGATGCTGGAGAATTGTGATCCGCAGTGTGTTGGAACTTTGTCAAGCAGTAGTGGTTGACATGTGGTCCACGCCACACCATGACCAAGACAACTATTATAAGAGAAAACATTTAATTGGGACTTGCTTACAGTTTCAGAGGTTTAGTCTGTTAACCTCATTGCAGGAAGCATGGTGATATGAAGGCAGATGCTGGAGCAGTAGCTGAGAACTACATCCTGATCTGTAGGCAGAGAGTGAAACTCTGGGCTTGACATACTTCCTCAAACAAGGCCACACGTCCTAATCCTTTTAATCCTTTCAAATAATGTCACTCCCTGATGACTAGGCATTCAAATATATGAGTCTATGGGGCCATTCTTATTCAAACCACCACACCATTCCAAATGTAGGGTTTGCAGGTGTGTGTCACCATGTCTGGCAACTCAGAAAATCTATTTTGTAATTAATATTATTATTGTGTGTGCACATGTATGTGTGTATAGGCACACATGTGCCATGATGTGTGTATGGGGTAGTCAGAGGACAACTTTGCAGTCAGCTCTCTCCTTTCACCTATACATGTATCTTAGGGCTGAAGTGTGGATTGTCATGCTTATGTAGCAAGCTCTTTCATCTGCTGAGCCATCCATCTTACCAGTCCTGAGAATCCACTTTTAAGAGTAAGTTGGGAATCACAAAAGTAACCACTATCAATATGCACTTGTGGTGAAGTCTTGGCTGTGCCAAGCCATTTGTATGTGTTACCTTATTTATTTCACAACAATCCCAATATGAATGGAAATATTAATGTCTAACACTGCAGTCTAGAAATCCAGCCTGAGAAAAGTTAGTGGCATTGCCATTTAATATTGCTGAAAGTGGAATGTCAGCAAGTGTTTTAGCCAGCGTCTGCACCTTGGCTAGACCTAGCTTTAACAGCATCCATTTCTGACATGCGTCTTGTGTAAAAACTTTAGGTTGTACTACCGTCCTGTTCTGTGGCTTACTTACTCACTTTACAGTGCAATAAGGATCTGTATTTTAAAACACTCATAATGACTATACTTATCTGTATCATAGTGTTTTTACTTCTTTGCTTCAATTGTAGTCAGATGATAATATTACTAGTTTCATTTTATAGTAAGTGATTTGCACATGTGTGTGGCAACCATGTTTGTGTATGTGTTCACAGGTGCCCATGTGTATGTGTAAGCAGTGTGAGGCCCAAGATTGACACTGGGTTTCTTCTTTATTCAGTCTCCCCTTGTATCTCAAGGCAAAGTCTCCATGAACCTGGAGCTTGCCATTTTTGCTAGTCTGGTTAGACACCATGGTCCAGAGATGCCCTGTCTCAGCCTCCTGAGTTTTGGGGTTACAGGTGAGCCAACACATACCTGGATTTTATATAGTTCTGAGTATCTGAATTGTGGTCTTCATGCTTGTTCAACACTGAGCCGTTGCCCCAGGCCCAGTAACATTGGGTTTTCACATGAGAAATCTAAGCAATGAGATGCACGCCCTTTATCTTTTATGTTTTGTGTGTGTGTGTGTATGTGTGTGTGTGTATGTGTGTATGTGCATACATGTGTACCTTGTTCATGTGTGTGTGCAGGTACACACTGTAGTTGGAAATTTCTCTGGTCCTGCCCGGGCCCTGCAGTTGGAACAGATCTCTCCCACTCACGTCCCCCAAGTAAACACACAGAGGCTTATATTAATTATAACTGCTTGGCAATTAGCTCAAGCTTATTACTAACTAGCTCTTACACTTAAATTAACCCATAATTCTTTTTTATGTTTAGCCACGTGGCTTGGTACCTTTTCTCAGTTCTGCCTTGTCATCTTGCTTCTTCTGTGTCTGGCTGGCGACTCCTGACTCAGCCTTCCTCTTCCCTGAATTCTACTTGTCTGCTTATCCCACCTATACTTCCTGCCTGGCTACTAGCCAATCAGCATTTTATTTATCAACCAATCAGAGCAACACATATTCACAGCATACAGAACGGCATTCCACAGCAACACACAGTCTGGTTTCATGCAGGTTGAGGCCAGAGGTTGATGTCAGGTTCTTTCTTAAACACTCCATCTTATTTGTGAGACAGGTTTTCTCACTGAACCTGAGTTTACTGATTTGGCAAGATTAGCTGGCCAGCAAACCCTGAGGATCCTCCTGTTTCCACTTCTCCAGTGCTGGGTGTGTGTCTTAGGATTTTTTTTGCTGTAAAAAGACACCGTGACTACTGCAACTCATATAAAGAAAGCATTTAATTGAAGGGGCTTGCTTACAGCTTCAGAGGTTCAATCTATTATGATGAGGAGCATGGCAGCATGCAAGCAGACATGGTGCTGGAGTAGCTGAGAGTTCTACATCTTGCAGGCAACAGGAAGTCAATTGAGACACTTGGCAGTATCCTGAGCACAAGAATCCTCTAAGCCCGCCCCCACAGTGACACACTTCCTCCAACAAGGCCACAAAGCCACATCTCCTAATAGTGCCACTCCCATGAGATTATGGAGACCCATTACATTGAACTACCACAGAGTGTAAGCCTGTGGTTCCATGTCTGACTGTGTGTGTTGATATCTGGTATCTGAACTCAGGTCCTCATGCTGGTTCAGCAAGCACTTTGTAAGCCAAACCATCTCCCTCACATTCTTTATTATGTGCTTTCCAGAGTTCATCATCTGAATATCAACTTCCTGGGTATTCTTTTTGTTTAAAATGAGAGTAGTACTTTTTAGGTTGTCTTCATTTAAAACTTTTTATTCTTTTACACTGGCAAAAATTGTAAAAATATGATTAATTCACTTAGTGGAATTTTGAGTTTAAAACCCATGTGTACACACAGATTAAGAATATAGCTCAACAGTAAAAGAGATATCTTGACAGAATGTACCATTAAGGGGATGGGGAGAAATCTGCAGCTAGGGAAAACCCCAGGAACTCATAAGATTGTCCCCAGCTAAGACTCCTAGTAATGGTGGAGAGGGTGCCTGAACTAGCCTTCCCCTGCACTGAGATTGGTGTCTACGCTAGTTGTCATCATAGAACCTACATCCAGTGACTGATGGAAACAGATGCAGAGACCCTTGGCCGAGCTCCTGGAGTTCAGTTGAAGAGAGGGAGGAAGGATTATAGGAGCAAGGAGCGGGGAACATGATGAGAAAAACCACAGAGATAATTGACCCAACCTAGTGGGAGCTCATGAACTCTGGACTGACAGTTGGGGAGCCTGGATGGGACCACACTAGGCCCTCTGAGTATAAGTGAAAGTTGCATGGCTTGATGTGTTTGTGGATCCCCTAGCAATGGGACCAGGACTTATCCCGGGTACACAAACTGGCTTTTTAGAGCCCATTCCCTATGGTGTGATGCCTTACTCAGCCTTGATGCAGGGGAGAGGGGTTAGGTCTAGCCCCAACTTGGTGTGCCAGCCTGTGTTGACTACCCAAGGGAGGCCTCACCCTCTATTAGGAGGGGGTGGGGAGAGATGGGGGGAGGAGCAGAAGAAGGGGAGGGAGGGGGAGCAGGGGTTGGTATGTAAAAGGAAAGAAAATTTTTTTTAATTAAATAAAAAAAAAAAAAAAAGAATATAGCTCAAAGCCTGGCTTAGTGGCACACTCCTTTAATCTCAGCACTTGGGAGGCAGACACAGGTGGATCTCTGAGTCTGAGGCCAGCCTGGTCTACATAGAGAGTTCCAGGGCAGTCAGGGCTACACAGAGAAACCTGTATCCAGAAACAAGCAAACAAATAAGAATGTAGCTCAGTAGTAGAGTGTCTGTCTAACGTATCCAAGGTCCTGATTTGATTCCCAGCACTGCTAGACCAACAAATGAAAACAGCAAAACTCACGCCTATACATTCATTTAGGTGTGTATATCATCATGTTTTATTGAAAATTCTTTAATGTTTATGTGCTGGAAATTTGTTTGTATATTTTGAAATAGGAAAAAAGTCGCTGTTCTTTATAATAAAGTTTGAATAAATGTTTTCTCTATCCCCTGTGTATTAAAAAGAAATTTAAGTGTTATTATGATAGGAAACTTTTATAAAATTTTTATACTCTCAAGATTGTAAAGTTTTGTAATTAAGAAAATTTTAAGCATAACTGTTGATAAGTATTGCTTATAAAAGGTGAATTATTGGGTATTTGCCAGCACTGAAACTATTACCTGGCAGTTTAAAGGCATGAAATCTAGACTCTTATTGTAAATGTCAAATGTTTTGAACTGTGAAAAGTATGTGGACATGTAATTAAGTTGTAGACTCATTGAAGCAGTAAGAGATTGACATTTAGTAGAAGGTCTGCATTTTAGTCAGGTCAGCAGCTTTGTATAAGGTCAGTAGTTCTGAACCTAGGGTTTATTTTAAAGCTTTGTAAATATATACTTTATTTCATGAATAATTTCTTAAGTGTCTTGGAGATTTGACATTCATTCACTTTGGGAAAAGAAACTATAATGATGGCATAAAGACAGTGTTTATAGCCAGGTGTGACACATGCCTTTAATCCCAGCATTCAAGAGACAGAGGCAGGCAGATCTCTGAGTTCGAAGCCAGCCTGATTTATAGAGTGAGTTCCAGGACAGCCAAGGTTACTCAATTTGACAGTGATCTCTGCTGTCACATTCAGTCAAATAAAAGAGCAAAAGAAATCTGAAATCACTGGGAAGAGTTTTAGTATTAGCAGTTGAAGTATATCCATGGATCCTCATTTCAAAAGCACTTTGCCATAGTGCAAGCACACAGTCACTTCGGGTTAATGATCCTCTTGATCATCAGACAGCCTTCCATCTTTGCTACCCTTGTTTTTAGCCTAAACTATTTTAAGACCATTGCTTCTAACTTTCTGAGTGGCTTTCTAGATTTGTAAGTGCTTGATTTTCTGGAGGCTATGACAGGTCAATAGTAGATGGATTGATTGGTTCTCTAAAGGTCAGAAGGGCTGTCCTGCTGACAGATAATAATGACAAAAATGATTATTTTCATTATTAAATAGTGGGCTATTCTTGATTGTCAACTTGACTATATCTGGAATGAACTACAATCCAGAAATGAAGGGCACACTTGTGATCCAGGTCCTGAGGCTGGATGACACACATCTTCAATCAGAGCTTGAGGCTGGAAAGCCTCACTTTCTTCTGGAAGTCTATATAAGGACAATGGAAGAAGGAAGGGATTGTTCACTCTTCTGCTTGCCCTTGCCTTGCCAATACATCCTTTCCTTCGCTGGCATTGGAGCCTCCCTCTTCGGGATTCCAGCATATACAGAAGACCAGCTGAGACACCCAGCCTCATGGGCCTGAGCAGCTACTAGGTTCTTGGACTTTCCATTCGTGTGTATGTGTGTGTAATTTATTGGAATATATATAATGGGAATACACACACACATATATACATATACATACACACACACACACACACACACACACACACACACACACATACACATATATATATATATAGAGAGAGAGAGAGATTCATTCCACAAGTTCTGTGACTCTAGAGAATCCTAATACAAATAGTTTCAGAAAGAAAGAAACAATCCAAAAACTTTCCTGGTTACTATTGTGCTCATAGTTCTAGCTGCTCAGGCTGAGGCAATAATATACTTTGATCTCACAGCTTAGGCAACAAAGTATGACCCCTTCTCAAAAAAAAAAAAAATTTTTTTTTTTTTTAAATTTCATTGCAAGTATGCCGAAGCTTCCATTAGTCACCACTGTAACAGACAAGCCTGCATGGCATTCAGCACTCAGACTGTGCTGCTCAGAAGAGCTGTAAGCCGAGTGGCTTTGCTTGGCTGCTTGCTCATACAGTGGCTGCTGGCCTTAATCTTAGGTAAGATTGCTCTGGATGTTTGCAGTTTGGGAGCAGGCTCTCTTAGGCAGAGGCACTGGAGAGAAAGTACTCTCATAAACCTGACTTACCAAAGCAGCTCATCCACAATGCCAAGTTCAGGGGTATGCGGGTCTCTACAAACACCAGAGCCCCAGAGTAACCATCTGTGTGAGGCAATAGGAAATCTAGTTCACCACAACTGAGTAGCCGGTGTTGGTTCAAACTTCCAGTCTGATACAGGGCAGTTTATTTTAGGCATGTTTAAGTGTAGTACAATTTTGAAAAAAAAAAAAAAAACCATTTCCTCGTGTAACACAATCCCCTGTGCACAAGGAGGCATAATTACATTGAAACTCTTCTCAAAGTATGTATCACTTCTTCCATTATGATATGCTCTAGAGATAGGCTATATGTGCTGTCTTAAAGGTCTGGGAAAGGATCTGGTGTGGTCTCCATCATACAGAGAGTGTAGAGGTCATCTGGGCTATTAGCCACCTCCACTTCTGGTTGTGGGAGTTTGGGGGAGCGCCTGATCCTACATACAGCAAAGATGTTCCCTTTTAGATACCTCTGCTCACAGCCTTCTAGGTGGAAAACAGGTTATATATCTTTTCCTTTGGAAAGACACCCTGTAGTTTAACATTCCTGATTTCCCTAGTGCAAGGACCTTTGTGCTCCCAACATAGTAGTAAAGAATGAAGATGCAAAATGCTGATGAAGCCATGTTACAGAACCAAAGTGGGAATATGGCACCAGCATCAGACAAAAATCATGAACCCCTTCCTGCAATTGAATTCTCTCAGTGTGTGTTTGTCTTAAGCCATTTGACTACTTTTATCCGATTGCTAATTCAACCGTCGTACTTGAAGCCTAACAGCGTGTGTTTCTTTAAGTTTGTGCCATTTGGCTTCTACCTTCAAGTCAAAGAAGAAAGAAATATGTTGTTATGGTAATTTGCTTAATTTGTTATTATTAGAGTTTTATTTTGGTTTTTTGTTTGTTTTTGTTTTTAAAGAGCTTTGCTTGATCTGGTATCTCACTATACTGCCCAGGATGTCCCTGAACTTCTGGGCTCAGTGAGTTTCCTTTCTTAACCTCTCAAATTGTACAATAAATGTTCTGTATGACACCTAGCCATGAGCCTCCATGAATGCGTCATTAGTAATACTGCATATACTGACCCTTGTTTTTTTTTAAATATGTATTGTCTTCAACTTACTTATTTCTCCCTGATTTTTCTCAATAAAAATATTTTAGATTTCCCCCTGTATTCCAAAATGTGGAGCTTCATTAGTCTCTATATCTTTCACATCCAACCCAGGAAATACTGGGTTTATCCTGTAATTCTTCGGTGCTCTATTCCTTCCCATTTTGCTTTAATACCATCAGGAAGAGCTTGTGTTGAGTCCTCCCGCTTAGTCTGGACTGCCTCCCAGCTCTCCGTGCTCCCAGGCCTCCTGCTTCAGTCTCCTGAGTGATGCGGTTACAGACATGTAGCATTGTTCCCAACAAGACTTTTACAAGTAGTTTGGCTCTGTAGATGTTGTCATGGGAAGGGTTAGTCTGAATTACCTAGTCAGCCTTTCACTTGAATCAGAAATCCCAAGACTATAAAATGTTAACATCATTTAAAAACATATTAGTGATCAAGTATAGTTTTAAAATCCTACCCTGTTCCAATGTATGCAATCTAGAATGATACTGTTAGAAAGTATATTTCTGGGAGAGAGGGATGTTAGCAGTGAGCCATGGCAAGGCTATGTCAGCACCTTCCTCACAGCATACATACAGAGAAACACCCAATAGTACCGGTTATAGTATCCTTACAAGGAAACTTGTAAAGGAAATCTACCCTTGCTGCCTAGGGCTGCGAAGGATACAAGCATGGTGTAACCTGAGGCAAGATGACTTTGCCATGTCAGTGGTATCTTGGTTTCTCTTCATGTCTCACAGTTACAAGATCAGATTCTGAATTAAGAACTGCAGGAGTAATGGTAGGAAGACAGGTAGAAAGAGAACGCTTCACATACACATGCCAAGGACAGATGAGAGAGAGAGAAAGGAGAAATGAGCATTTTCTTGAAAGAAAAAATGAATGCAATCAAATTTGCTGCATTTGAGTAAAGTGAACACATTTGCATTTTCAACACTATTATGCCTCTCTTGTTATTCATAAGTATAGCAGATTTATTACATATACCAAGGCTATGAATCCAGTTCACATCATTACTATGAGGTGTGCCATTTGAGAGCACTTGCTAAGACATCTAAGCAATACCAAGTGGTGGCATGTTGAAAAATCTCTGTGGTGACAACCAAGAACACCCTGTATCCCTCATATAATCTTAGCATTTTTATAAGATACAAATTGTTAGTCTGGTAAATCAGTGGGTAAATTTCAGAGGATCTGTAAACCCCTGGAAATTATAAAATGTTCTGTTATATAAATTTGCTTCTGGGAAAATGCTCCAGCATATTTCAGAGGTATGCAACTCTCCTTCCCAAATAAGAAATAGAAAGATATCTGTAAAGACCTCAAGTGTTTGGAAATTAAACAACACACTTTTAAATGGCCCATGGATCAAAGGAAAAAGGTTATTTTTTTCAAATAACTAAATTGCAATACAACTTGCATATCATAAAAATGACCCATCTTTAAGTGTTTTGTTTTGTTTTGAGACAGGGTCTCACTGTATAGTCCTGGATGTCCTGGAACTTACTCTGTAGACCAGGCTGGCCTCAAACTCATAGAGAGCTGCCTGCCTCTACCTCCTAACTGCTAGACTTAAAGGCATGGGCCGCCACTCTTGACCTCCATTTTAAGAACTTTTAATCATAGTAAAATCAACATTAACATAGAACTTACTGTTCGGAGTACACTGGAACACTCCTAAAAGCCTCAGCTACTTGGAAGGCTAAGATGAGTAGATTGTTGGGGACAGGAGTTTGAGACCAGCTTGGGCAGTGAAATCCATCTGCTAAATAGAGTCTTAATTGCATGCATCCCACATACACTGAAAATGAGCTGTTCTGAAAGGGTTATATACCTCAGTGTCAACAGACTGTAGCTAGAGAGTTTTCTTTCCAGCTCACGCCAAACCCGGCAGTCCGACAGCCCACTTATAAAATAAACACACAGACACTTATATTATTTAAACTGTTTGGCCTAATGGCTCAGGCTTCTAGCTGTCTAGTTTTTACATCTTAAATTAATCCATTTCTATAAATCTATACCTTGCCACGTGGCTCGTGGCTTACCAGCATCTTCACATGCTGCTTGTCATGGCGGTGGCTGGCAGTGTCTCCTCCCACCTTCCTGTTCTCTCAATTCTCCTCTCTGTTAGTCTCGCCTATACTTCCTGCCTGGCCACTGGCCAATCAGTGTTTTATTTATTGACCAATCAGAGCATTTGACATACAGACCATCCCACAGCAACAGACATTTAAATATATGTATATTGGAAATCAAACTAGTCAGCATTCTAGCTCATGGAGGGAAGGGACTCATGAGCACCAACCCCAAACTGAGAAGCTATGGACAGCTGATGTTTTCTGGAGGAGTGAGAGTCGTTTTTCTTTAAGGGTGGTCCACACCCTTTCTGTTAGAAAACCAACATCTAAGGAGTAATAATAATAATAATAATAATATAAAATAAAATAAACAGCCAAGCTGGAATATGACAAAATAACTGAATAAGAAAAAGAGCAAAAGAAAAAACACAGGAAACACATGTAGATACAGAGATACACATGTTTGCACACTCTCCAAACCAGAAGCCACAATATATCTGCAAAAGACCTGTAAGGTAGAGGGGGGAAAGTCTGACTTAACATTATGAGACAAAGAACTTCCAAAGATGCTATTGAGTTCCTTTTGTATTGGCCATCTACCACTCGGCATGCAGCCTATCCCTAGGAGTGCTTTGTTTCCCCAGTGAGACTCCCTTAGAGAAAACTATTTTTTCATTTGTAAATGTCTGTCAATGGAGATAGCTTCTGGGTTAGGGATGGGTTAGTGTCTGTTTCTCCTTTTAGTTCTAAGACCCCATCCAGTTCAGACCCGTGCAGGCCCTATGCACATTGCAGCAGTGTCTGAGTTCGTGTGGGCACTGGCCTTGCTGTGTACAGAAGAACTTGTTTCCTTTGTGTCCTCCATCTACTCTGGCAATTACCCTCTTTCTGTCTCCTATTCCGTGAAGCTCCCTGAGCCTTGTGGGTATTTGATGGAGACATCTCATTTAGGACTGAGTGTTCCAAAGTTTTTCACTCTTTGCTCATTGTCCAGTTGTGTTTCTCTGTATTTACTCCCATGCACTGAAGGAGGAAGCTTCTCTGATGATGGCTGAACAAGGCATGGATCTATAAGTATAGCAGAATGTTGTTTGGAGTCATTTTATTGCTACATTCCTTTAGCAGAACAGTAAGTAGTATTTGGTTTTTCCCTAGGTCCATGACCTATCTAGTCTCAGGTTCTTGCCCCCTCGTACCCTCCCAAGCAATATTGGGTATAGATTCCCATAGAGGGGGCCTTAACTCAGATCAGATATTGGTTACTCCCACAAGCTTTCTGCCATTATTGCACTAGCATATCTTGCAGACAGATCACTCTTAAAGATTGAAGGGTATATAGCTGGGTTCATGTTTATCTTTCTCCTTTGGTAGCATGCAGAATACCTTCTAGTACCATGGATACCAGTTCATAGAGTGGGAGCTGTAAATAGGTACCAACTAGACTTCTCCATGTTCGATGAGTTATGTCAGTGTTGTCTTCAGTAATAGGGCCTTACTGTCAGCCTTGACAATAGCCTGGGTTGTTTGGAGGTTCTCTTGGGACCCCTTTGACCAACAGGTAACATAGATGTAACCCAGTACCTGTACTTACTGGAAGCTTCATTTGGTGGCAAGATATGTCTAGTTGGGGGCTTTATTTCCCACTAATTTGGTGGTTTAATTTAGATCACTTTCATTTATATATTATAGGAAGCTTCTACTGTATTACGTTTCCATGCAACCCTTCAAATGGCCTTTAGTTTAACTACCCCTTCCTATATTCCCTTCCTTGCCTTGCTAGTCCTTCTCCCTCCTTGTTTGGTCCTCCCATTCCAGCACTCTGTTTAATTCATAACTATCCTACTTTCTTTTCCTAACAAGATCAGTGCCTCCCCCCTTGTCCCTTACTTTCTACCTAACTGAAGCTGGAAGTTTCTCCAGCCCCGCAGTATGGATGAATATTAATTACAAACTGTATGGCCTATGGCTCAAGCTTCTTGCTAGCTAGCTCTTATAACTTAACCTATTTCTATTAATCTGTGTATCACCACGTGTTCCATGTCTTTACCTGTGTCCCATTGCTCCTTAGATGGTGGGCTGGTGTCTCCCCAACTCTGCCCTTCTCTCTGTATCTCTGCTTGAATTTTCTGCCTGCCTCTTAAGCTTCCTTGCCATAGGCCAAAGCTGCTTTATTTATTAGCCAATGGGAGCAACACATACATTCACAGCATACAGAAAGATACCTCACAGCACCTAACCTCTGTGATTATATATATTGTAGCTTCTTTATCAATAACTTAACAGCTAAAATCCACATATAAATGAATACATACCATCTTTGTCTTTCTGGGTCTGAGTTACCTCACTCAGGATGATTTTTTTCTAGTCCCAGCCATTTACCTAGGGATTTCATGATTTCATGGAGTGGACCGTAAGTCAATTCAGACATTGGTTGCTTTGTGCCACCATTGCCTGAGTATATTTTGCAGGCAGGACAGATTGTAGTTCAAAGGTTTTGTGTCTGGGTTGATATTTGCATTTCTCTTTTGATAGACTGCAATGGCCTCTTCCTGTTCCAAAGATACTGCAGTGTAGGGGTATGTAGGCACCAGCTCAACCTCCATGTTCAGCAAATTGTGTGGGTACTATCTTCAGTAATGAGGCCTTGTTATCAGTTTGTGGAGAGCAGCCCTTTTGTATTGGCAACATCCTGGGTTGTTTGGGGATTTCATTGGGATGCCTTTGGCCAACAAGTCAATTGGATGAAACCCAGTCTTGATACTGGAAGCTTCATTTGATGATAAGGCCAATGGAACTCTGTCTCCCTCATTATTTGTGTACTTCCTTAGGATCACCTTCAGATATTTTAGGAAGCTTCCACTGCACTAAGTTTTCATACAACCTCTCAAATGACCCCCAATTCTACCTGTCTTTTCCCCACATCCCTTCCCTCACCCCCATCTCCCCTCCCTACCTGATCCTCTCAGTCCTGCCCCTCCACCTCAGGCCATACATAAAATCTATTTCCCCCCTGCCAGAGAAATCCATGTGTCCCCTTCCCAGTCCCTTCTTTTATACCTATCTTCTCTGTAGAGATTGTAGCTTGGTTATCATTTATTTAATGGCTGATATCCACATATAAGTGAATACATACCTTATTTATCTTTCTGCCTGCAAATTTCATGATGTTGTTATTATTTTTTTTTTTTTTACAGTTGAGTAATACTCCATTGTGTAAATCTACTACATTTTATTTGTCCAGGCTTCTGTTGAGGAGCATCTAGGTTGTTTCCAATTTCTGGCTTTTATAAATAGCCAGCAGCAATGGACATGATTGAGCAAATGTCTCTGTAGTAGGATGAAATGACCTTTGTATATATTTCCAAGAGTGGTTTAGCTGGATCATGAGGTAGATAAATTCCCAGCTTTCTGGGTAACTGCCAAACTGATTTCCCTAGTGACTGCACAAGTTTGCACTCTCACCAGCAATGGATAAGTATTCCCCTTATTCCACATTGTCACCAGCATGAGCTGTCTTTTGTTTTATTGATCTTAGCCATTCTGACAAGTGTTAAGATGGAATCACAAAGTAGTGTTGATTTGCATTTCCCTGATGACTAAGGATATTGAAAATTTGTCAAATGTTTCTCAGCCATTTGAGTTTCCTCTTTTGAGAATTCTCTGTTTAGCTCTGTACCCTCATTTTTATATTGGATTCTTTGTTTTCTTGATGTCCAGGATTTTTTTAGTTCTTTATATATTTTGCATATTAGCCATCTATTGAGTGTGCAGTTGGTAAAAATCTTTTCCTATTCTGTAGACTGCTGCTTTGTTCAAATGACAGTGTCCTTTGCTGTGCAGAAGATTTTCAGTTTCATGAGACCCCATTTAGTGTTTGTGCTGTCAGTGTTCTATTCAGAAAGTTTTTTTCCTATGACAACCAGTTAAAGAGTATTCCCCAATTTGTCTTCTACCAAAATCGGTGTGTCTGGCCTTATGTTAAGGTCTTTGACCCATATGGAGTTGAGTTTTGTGCAGGGTGATAAGAATATATCTATTTCAGGTCTTCTATATGTAGCCCTCAAGTTTGTCCAGTGATGCAGGGGTCCCTGCAAGCATCATGGCCAGCAGCAAAATGATCCTGGTGCAGTGAGAATGAAACTTAGGTCAGCTTGATTTAGCTAGTACTGGGCCAAACTTCTGGAGTTTGTGTTGTATTTCAAAAATGGTGCTGCGGTGGACTTGGCAGGTGGAGCCAAGGAGCATGATGGAAAGTCACTCACACCATGCAGACAGCACTCACGTGGAGAGTTTAATAGTGGTGAAGGGAGAAGGAAGAGGGGAGAGGGGAAGGGAGCATAGAGCTGCCTCGTGGGAAGAGAGAGAGAAGGAAAGAGGGAGAGGGAGGGAGAGAGAGAGAATGGGCGCAGGGGTGGGGGTGGGGGCTGAGGAGAGAACAGAGAAGGTAGGCGGGGCCCCACCTTTTATGAGAGGACTTCGAGCATGCAAAGAGAGACCACATAGCAATGAGCACATGATGTTGTCAGGACACTGAGCTAGCTAAGGTATTGCCTGCTTATTGGCCAGGTCCCCAAGGGGCATGTCTTGAATGCTAACATTCCTCCCTTTTCATCATTGTAAAAAGGGTGAGTTATTGATGGCAAGTGGGGCAGGAATGAGGGGCGCTGAATTCTCGAGACTGCTTCCTGCTGATTTGGGATTATAGTGGGAAGGGGGGAAGTTGGAAGTCAGGGTCATGCATAGCGGGAGGGGTGAATGAAGGAGCATTCAGTTAGCTGTCATCATGGAGACCTCAGGGATCTGTTCCTTGAGGGAACTGAGAAGGCAGGTTGCTAGAAGAAAAAAATAGAGAGTTGTCATCAGCCCCATGAACTGGGCTAGCCATGGGAAGAGTGATAACTGCCTGAAAGAATGGAACAGAGAAGTGCCTTGGTTGTACAGAAGAAGCAAGGGTAAATGAGTGAGATATGAGAGCAGATATGCCCTTCATTGGGACATCTTGGAAAACCAGGTTCTAGTTGCTGGATAGGTGCCTGCTTGAGCCTGAAGAGGTGATACCAGCAGTGAAGTCCCAGGAGCTTGGTGAGATGGCATGCCAAACTGAGGGATGATGTGTTCTTCAGGAGCACCTGAGCCGTCACATCTGCTGTTTCCCTGGAGGTGGGAAACGCCTCTGTCCATCCTGTAAAAGTATCAACCAGCTAGGAGATAATGCACCTTTGATGAGAAGGCATGTGGGTGAAGTTAACCTGCCAGTATTTGCCCAGTTGGCATCCTTGGAACTAGAACAGGAGCAGGTGTATCTGGAGGACCCCCTGCAGGTTTGCCTTGGCATGAGTCTGGCAATAGGGGTGGATTTGTGCAGGACCTGCAAGTGTCTATAAAACAACTGGAACAGATTTACATCTTGGTGACATAGCAAAAGGCTGGGAGGCTTCCATACCCTCTCTAATGTGGAAGCAGGGGGAGAGCTGTTACTTGGCAAATCTAAAGGTCCCTTGTAGATGTAACCAACCGTCGTATAAATAAGAAACACAGAACCAATGCAAAGAAGAAAGCCAAGAGGTCAGAGCCAAGAGCCAAAACCTTACCCTTCCTCCTGCAGTGATCCTACCTCTCCGAAGGAGCTGGTACTTCCTGTGTTAAAGTCTTTATATAGTCTCTGTTCTGCCTTCTCATTGGTTGTAAACCCAACCACAGGACTGCCTCATTACAGCCTGTCTGTATAGACCTCCAGGTGTTCTATGGTTGGTAATGAGATTAAAGGCATGTGTATCCAATGCTGACTATATCCCTGGACACACAGAGACTTACCTAGCTCAAATGTACACCACCACTGCCCTGCTTTCCTATGGCTTGCTAATAGCTCTGACCCCCAGGCAACTTTATTTATTAACATACAAATAACATTTTGATACAAAGAAAATATCACCATATTTCCCCTTTTCTATTTAATAAAAAGAAAAAAGGAAAACGCTTATAACTAACATAAGAAAAATTATATACAGAAGTACAATAACTATATACAATATATACAAGAACAATGTCTAGTCTATTTGTATTTAACAAATTCAGAGAAAATAATTCTATTATCTATCCTATTGTATCTAATTCACTTTCTATCCTAATTAATCTTCAACTATAACTAAATAATCTTCAATTCCTTCAGAGACCCAAGAAGGAAATAATATTAGCTAACAAAAATAAAAACAGGAAGTACATGCAAGCAACTTCCAAAAAATTGTGAGTTGACAGAAACAGCTAGCCGCCTGGACAGTCACCTGATGTTTCTCCGCAGTGTTGGGGCATCATCTTCAGCCTATAGGCTTAGCGTATCTGACAGACTCATTTGTGAAGTAGGATGTACACAAGGTCAACAGTTCAACCTCACCTTGGGTGAGAGCAGTCCATGTACCAGAAACACCTGAATTCCACTAGTGTCATGTCCTGATTCAGGATTTTAAATTCTGGAAATTGTTGATGGTTTTTGAATTCAGCTGTCCTTACTTCTTGACTGTGTGTGTGTGTGTGTGTGCCTTCATCTCAGCATCCCGTTCTCCACATCCCTCTCTTAAATGCCAGCTTATCTTTGAGAGGTGTGAGCTTAGTTA
>CABHPP010116073.1:0-42978 GCA_902168425.1 Peromyscus attwateri
GAAATGCCACCTGCATCTCTGTTCTAACTTCCCTCCAGACATTGGGGTTAAAATATGCTCCTGCTTCTGGTGTTATTACCCCAGGATATGGTGGGGGAGCAGAGGGTATAGCATACCCATGATTTCTCTTTTGTTCCTGCTTATGCCTTTCCCTGTCTTTTCTTTTCTTTCTAATCTTCACCCTCTGTAATGACTCACATAATGATTCCGCATCCTCGTCATCTAGGATGGAATCTGAGAGATCAGAAGTACTTGCATAGAGGCTAGAATACAAGCTTGTAGAAACATTCTCTACAGACCCCGATCTCTCCGACATGGCCTTTTCTGACCTTTCTTCCTGCAGTACCTCAAGTGCAGCCTGGCCATTCTCAACTGCTTCACTACACCTTTGATCTTCCAAACAGCCTCTTATCAATTTCCACACTGGTCTAACTCCATGTCTAAGTGTGCCCTGCTCTGCGGCAAAGTCCAGGTCTCGTCCCAGTTTCTCCCAGGAGGACACTGTAAGACTACCAGAAACCACGAACCAAGGGGCAATAACGTCACATTCAGTTAAGAATCTTTCTATGGTGCTTTTCTTGATTTTCAGCTTCTTTGACAGAAGCAGCTCATTTAGAGCCAGAAAAATTGGGTGCGAGGAGGAAGCGCCCATCCTTGTATATCCTTTCCTTTCTATCCTAAGAGGCTTCTCAGAGCCTTTGCCGAACAGTCCCAGCCTTCTAGTTTCACTTTCGCTCCACGCGTCCGCGGAGCTCCGGAGTTCAGCACACTGGTCAGCGGCTTTCTCCTGCTCCTTCCCTATCTACGGACAGGAGCGACTATTTTCTTGTCCCGCTTCACCGCGGATCCCACCTTACCTGGGACTTACTGGTACCACCCTGACCACAGAAAGTTCTGAGCTCCACGGAGAGACGGAGGTTCCCCGTACGGGCCACCACTTGTCGCACCCACCTCGACCAGCAAGGAAGATGCAACACCAAGCTCTTCTTTCTGTGGTTTATTCAGGACCTTTTACAAACGACGTCTCTCTCCGGGTAAGCCTCTCCCAGCCCTTAAATAGGCCTGGGCTACCAATCCCAGACAGCTACGTGGGCGCTGTCCATTGGTCCACACGTGCACAAGCCACATACCATTCCAGCCATGCCCAAATAAGGAGTTGTTTTCACAGAGAGCACTTGCCGTTGGGAGGGCGGAGGGCAGAAGCCAGTGTCAATTTCAGAGTGTGGCTCCACGCAGCTCTCTACAAATCAGGATGAAAATTTCTCAAAAAAATTAAAAATACAATCTGGAGAGATGACTCAGTAGATAAATTCCTTGATGCACAAGCCTGAGGACTTAACTTCAGGTCACAGCAGGGTGGGCATAGCTGCATCTGTCTGTCATCCTCAGCATTGAGAGGATCCTAGAGTCTCACTGGCCAGTTAGTCTACCCAATCAGTGAACTCTAGCTTCAGTGAAGGATGTTATCCCAAATAAATAAACAGATGATAGATAGACAGACAGACAGACAGATAGATGAAGCAGAGAAGGATTGAAAAAGACTCCTGATGTTTACTTCTCACCTCCAGAAGTAAACATGCACTGCAGAACACATACATATATTTCTACACATGAGTAACATACACATGCATCCTATATATTTTTTTAAAATTGAAAATAGAACTATCACACAACCCAGCTATATCACTCCTAAGCATACAATCAAAGGACTCTGTATCCTACCACAGATACACATGTGCAACCATTGTTGATTTCTGCATTATTTACAATAGCAAGGAAGTACAGATAGCCCAGATGTCCATCAAAAGATATGTAGATAATGAAAATATTCTATGTATATATTTTTGGGAGATACATTATTCTTGAAATGGTTTAAAACACATCATTCCTATCTACCTGTGATGCCTATGTACCACAACAATGACTAGAATGGCAAGATATCCCTAAGAATGCAATAATGGGTGCACATATCTTGACAGTAGACAACAGCTGTCTACTTGGACTTAAGGCTGCTCGATAGGAGGAAAATCATGTCTGGCACTAGAAACCTAGGCAAGTATCCAGGGCTAGTGAGGCCATACATTTTAGATGAGAACCTACTACTATCCCTTTACTAAACTAGCATAATTCCTAACTGCCTTCTAAATACATATCCTTATACCACAGATAAAGAGCTCTCATTCCCTCATCAAAGAAGCCTCTCTTCACAATGGAAGGCTACAATTACAGAAAATCATAGCTGGTAAACATGCAAAGAACAATTGATCATGGCGTACACAGCACCATGGATACAGCTATAATACACCCTTGCACCTTGGTCTCAGGAAGCAGAATAAAAGTAAGGGTTTTAAGACTGTGCCCCAGCCAGCGGGGTCTCAACGGGGGTGACCCACCTGCGGGAGAGAATGAAAGGGATGGGAGACACGAAGGAAGACAGCAAGACAGGGTTCTGATCAAGCTGCAAATTTTATTCTCCTCAGCAAGGCTTATATAGCATGGGAGGGGGAGGGGGCAGGAAGGAGGAAAGGGGTGCAGGACGTGCAGGACATGCAGCTGAGGGGGGATGTGCAGCTGAGGGGGGACATGTAGCTGAAGGGGGACGTGCAGGTCGTGAAGCTGCAGGATGTTGTGCTAGGTGATAAGGTCACTGGTCAGGGGCCATTGTTCTGTTGCTATGCTACCTGACCGTGGGATGTTCTTTATCTTTGGGGGCATCTGGTTTAGGGCCTGTGGCTTGTTCTCTGGCCTAGCTAGTACTTTTCCATGGTCCATGCTTGGTCTCTGACATCTCCCCCTTCTATACGTATAGCAAAACAAAGAAAGGAGGCCCAAATGTTTTTGCTGTGACGGGGGAGGGGTGACAGAGGCTTTATCCCTGATAAGTTCCATTGTTAACGGTCAGACCATGTAGGTGTCCCCACATGTCCCAAAGGAAGCTAGAATGATCCAGTTTTTTACAGGGGGCGGGTTTGAATCCGGGAGGAAAGAATATAGGGTCTGCATAACTGCCGTGCAATAGAGAATGTCATCTAAGGCATCCAGGATGGTAGAGCACTTTAGTCTCCCTGCCTTCTGCAGTCCCGGCTGCACCCTCAATCCCCTATGCAGTGGGCTCCAGCTCCCAGGCACAGGTGCATCCTCCCCTGAGCAGAGAGGCCTGTGCTGATATGGAGTCTTTATCTGGTTCATCAAGACCACGATCATGGAGGTCGATGCAATGGTAATGAACCTGAATTTGTTTTGCCTGAAGTTCGGCCAGCTGACCGCGCACAAATTGAGTTAGTTGAGACAAGGCCCAAGGGCCGAATGTCAAGACAAGAATGAGGCCAACCAAGGGTCCCAGAAGGGACAGCAGGAGGGTGGTTAACCAGGGAGATGCAGAGAACCAATTTTGGAACCAGCCTAGCTCTTGATCTCTTTCTTTTTTGCGCTTCTCTAAGCCTTCATGGACCTTGGCCATGCTATCCCTTGCTACTCCTGTGTGATCAGTATAGAAGCAGCACTCTTCCTTAAGAGTAGCACAGAGGCCTCCTTGCTGTAAAATGAGGAGGTCAAGCCCTTGGAAGTTTTGGAGGACCACCTCTGAAAGGGAGGTGAGGGAGGATTCAAGGGTGGAAATGCCTCGCTCAAGCTGCGCTATGTCTTCATCTATGGGAATTCTAAGCTCTGAATAATGTTGATTAGATAAAACCAGGGAAGCTATGCCTGTACCAGCCCCTGCAGCCCTGACCCCCAAGAGGACGGCCAGGGTGACCCCGGTCACGGGTTACCTTTTCGAGCAATGGGGTGGGGGTGCGAGGGCAGCCATCTCTGCCAGAGTCTTCTCTTCTCATCTTCCTGAGAATTGATCTGGGGAATAATAGGTTAGCCTAGGGATAAGTTGAACCAATATACAGAATAAGGGGGCAGAGGGATTACTTAAATGAAGAGAAATGCATGGTGTTAGGCCATCAGTACAGGCCCACCAAGTATCATTGGCAGGGAGAAGATATCCAGACTTAAGGGAGGTATTTAGGTTATCTGTGATATTACAAAGGGGTTGATAAACGGGGGGAATGATAGTGCCTTGGGTGACAAGGCAGCGGCCTGAGCCCATAACTTGGGAGAGTGTAAGACGAGATGTGGGTGGCTGTTGGGAGCAACAATCATGTGGGTCAGTGGTTAGGGAGAAATTTAAATCAACAGCCACTCATTCATAAAATGGGGGGGGCAGAATGATAGCAAAGCCAGCAGGAGTCAACCAAATCAGGCTTGGAGCTATTAAGTACCTGGTAGGTTTTTGTGATAAGGGTGGTAATTATATCTTTGGTAGTTGGTGGGGGAGGTGGGAATGTGGGAGAAAAACCCATGGATGTCTGAGATATATTGGTGTAGCAAAATCATTGTTGCTCAGAAGAGAGTTGGGACCAATGGCAATAGGGTTAGGGGAATTGACAGGCTGTTTTAAAAGCCTGATGATAAAGGTGATGCCTGTATCTCTTCCCTCCTGAAATAGGCGAAGGCCCCAAGTGAGGCCCGCCTCCCAGGCCGAATGAGCCTTCCCGGCCTTGGTGAAGGTAACTTTTAGTGGGTGGCACCAGGAGGAACAATCAGGGGTGCCATGATAAGTATTAATATGCCCAATGGAATAATTACTGATAACAGTAATAAAATCCCAAGAAGAAGAGGGGTGCCAATAGGCATTGCCCATAGTTTCACATCCCCAGGACTTGCAAAAAAAAAGATCTCCGGTTCCCCCAAATTTGTGGAGAAGATTGCGAGGCCGATGATGAACAAGGCAGACATAAAAACGGAGGGTGGCGAGTTTTTTCTCTGGGCCTGATTTGCACACCCGGGGGGTCGAGGCCTGGGGTCATGATAAGAATCAAAAAGCTCGGGAGCCCTTCCGGTAGGGGGTTGATCATCAACATGTCAATCGGGGGATGTTAAGGTGGCCATTTTACAAAGGTCAGGCCACCAGGGGGCATGGGTGACTAGGGAAGTTTGCCAGATGACATCTTGTCACCCTGTCAGCACCTGCCAGGTACAGTTTAAGGGCTGGTGGCAATGTGGCTCAGAAGGAGGAGTATGAGACCCCAGACAGCCAGCTGACTCACGATAGGCAGCTTCGTGGGTGATCTCCATCTCTTTGGGGTCTTGGTCTTTGATGGTAGCTTTAGCATCTAGAAGAGAAGAAGGAGGGTCCTCAGGGGGGCCAGACAATCCCCTGGGTATGTTAGGTAAATTTACAGATTGGACCAGTCACTCAGGGAGCCAGCGTGGGGCATCATGTGCCTGGTCAAGGATGTAAGTGAAGCCATGGCTCCAGATAAGTACAGGATCTGGACCATTCCAAAAGCCTGTAAGGGGGTCTCGCCACATGGCCAAAGGGTGGCTGGCGTCTGCTGAGGGGTGCCAATGGCGGTCAGCCGCTGATCGACCTTCACCATCCAGGGTGAGGAAGTTAAGAACAAAGAGGGCATGGCTCAGGTGGTCTTGGGAGGAGACAAAGGAAAGCTCGGACATCTTTAACCAAGAGAGCCGTGTTTTTAAGGTCTAGTAGGCCTGTTCTACAATGCCCTGACCTTGAGGGTTGGAAGGGATACCAGTAGTGTGAGAGATCAAATTGTTGGAGGAACCGTTTAAGTCCTCCACTGGTGTATGCTGGGCCATTGTCTGTTTTTATGTGTTTTGGGATACCCAAAGTAGAGAAGCAGACCAGGAGGTGAGCGATAACATACTTGACGGCCTCACCAGTATGAGGGGAGGCAAAAATAAATCTGCTGAACGTGTCAACAGAAACATGAAGATATTTTTGTCTGCCAAAGTCAGGAACATGTGTGACATCCATTTGCCAAATCATATTAGGCAGGAGTCCACGGGGGTTAACTCCAACATGGGGGACAGGATGGGAAACTATACAAGAAGGGCATTGTTTAACTATCTCTCTAGCTTGTTGTTTTGTGATTTTGAACTTTAACCGAAGGGTTTTAGCATTAAGATGGTGGAGGCGGTGGGTGCAAGAAGCCGACAGGATGGGCTCTTGTAGGACTGGAAAAACCTGGCGAATGGCTGTATCAGCCAGAGCGTTTCCCTCTGTGAGGGGACCAGGAAGCTCCCCATGAGCACGAATATGGCCAATGAAAACAGGATGGGAGCATTCTTTAAGTTTTTGTTGAATTTGAGTGAAAAGGGGAGTGGCATTGGAGGTGGGCTTAATGAAAGGGGCTGTATCAAGAAGGGAAATTGAATGAGCGATGTATGCACTATCAGTGTAAATGTTAAGGGGTGAATCATGGAAATCCTGAAAAACCTGCAGAACAGCAAAGAGTTCAACCAGCTGAGCAGAACGAAAGGGCAAAGGAAAAGGAAACGAGTGACCTTGAAAAGCATAAGCTGCAGTGCCATTGGCTGACCCATTGGTAAAAACGGTCAGGGCCTCAGGCAAGGGGCTGGGGAAAATGATTTTTGGGAAAGTTTCCCTTCGGGTGGGGAGGGAGTAGGCGACCATGAGCATCGGTTTTAGATTTGCATTCCCTCACCCAATGAAGACCACGGCCACATCTAGGACATGGGGTGGTTGGTAGTGGCCGAGTGGTGACCCCAGGCTGGGGCATCGTGGCCGTGCCCCCGAGGGGGCAGGGATGCTCTTGGGGCATTCCCGCGCAAAATGTCCCGGTTGTTTACAGGAGAAGCAAAGGCAACTTTTTTGGGATCTCAAATCTTGGGCGCCCACAGACTTTAGGGCTGCGCCGATAGCCAAACCTATGGCGTGAGTGGAGCCAACTCCAGCACAAAGGCAGACACACTCAGAAAGGGGGGCCCTATCTCTGTGGGGGCGGAGAACCTCCTGACAGGCTGGGTTTGCATTTTCAGAGGCGAGGTGTTTAACAAATGTGCTTTCACTTTCTCCTGAGACCAGGAGGCGCTCAGCGGTGTCATTGAGACGGGATATAAAATCACTATAGGGCTCCTCTGGTCCCTAACACACCTTGGCCAATGAGGTGATAGCAGTGCCTTTTTGGGGAAGTCGTTTCCAGGCTCAAAGGCCGGGGACCTGAATCTGGGCCAATAAGCTGGGTAGAAAGGTGGCCTGGACCTCGTTTTTGTCATAAGGAGTTTTGCCTAGTAGTTTATTAATGGTCCAATGTTTTGAGGAAGGGTTATCAGCGTTGCGCTGGGCCGTCTTGTGGCAGTTTTCTGAAAAGTCAGTTTTCCATAGGACAAAATTGCCCCCAGGCAGGGCGGCATGAGCCAAAAAATACCAATCATTAGGTGTAAGCCAGTCCTCGTTCTGGTTTTCAAGCAACTTTTGCAAGGGTAAAGGGAGCGGTAGGGCCATACTGGGTGTAGGCTGATTTAAGGCGCTCAACAAAGCAAAAGCTAAGTTTTTGGTAAGACTGACCAGGTGGGGGACCCTGATTGGCCCCAGAGTCCATAACCAGGGGCTCCTCTTCATGGGGGGTCTCTCCCTCCTCCTCATCAAGGGGAGGCAACTCCTCCATCTCGGGCAGACTTGGCAGATCCGATCCACTCACCTCGCTTTGGGTAACGGGAAAAGCCAAAACTGGCTGTGGCCAAGGTTTTTTGAGCGAGGGAATGGGGGAAGGCCGAGTTTTAGGGGCGCCCAGGGCGAGATCAGAGAGCTCCTGATCAAGGGAGTGTAGTTCCTTTAGAAGGGTTGTCTGTGGCCCGAAGTATGCCCAGTAGGCGCTGTAATTCTGTTATGAGATTAGGGGGGGATTTCTGGATCATGGGGTCAGCATTGGGAGCGCTGGCGGTGAACCCGCAGGGGCCTCAACGACCGGGGGGCACAAAAGGGGGCAATGGGAGGGGCCTTGTAAGGAGGGGGCTGAGTAAGATTGTACAGTGTCTTTGTTGGGAGTGGCCTTTGTGAGAGGGGGGTTAAGGGGGCCAAGGACGCATGAGGTGGCCAATAGGAATTATGATATTTGGGGGCCTCTTTTTTTTGACCGGCCTCATCGCCAGGGTTAAGGGGGGCCGGGTCAAGACCCTGGAGGGAGGGGTAGATAGACTGAGGTGGGGGTGATTGGGCTCCTTCTTCCATATTTTTAATCTCCTGTATAGAGGGTGCTCATGAAGGGGGTCAGGGGAGTGGGGAGGATGTGAATCAGCATGAGGGGGGGACGAGACTGTTCTTTCATGACTTTCTGCCCCTGAGAAATAACCGACTCGATGTCAGGGGAGGGGGAGGTCCTTTGGATCCTGAGGATATCATTAACAAGGTTCCAATAGGAGAAGGTTACAACAGGGACTTTGTCTGGGCCGAAGACACAGTAGTAGTCAGTAAGGCAGTCACCCACCCTTCTCCAGCATTTTTCATCAATCATCCCTTCTTGGGGAAACCAGGGACAACAGTCCTCTAAGTGACTAAAGAATTTGCTGAGGTCTTTTTTTTTTACGAACCCTTATCCCTCATGTCTTGAGGGCCTCTTTAATGCCCTTAACGAAATGATCATGGGAAGAACTTACCTGTCCCATGGTTAAGTCTGAAGTTTAGACTAACCTCGTCCTTCTCGCTCTCCTCTGGATCGTCAAGAAAGGGCATCGAGTTGGGCAGTCTCAACGGACAATCAGCAAAAATATCTCCACCAGACATCTGGACTTTCCTGGAGAAGGATGTTCAGCTCCCAACGAGGCGAGGGTCGAGCCCCACGTTAGGCGCCAGTTGCCCGGGCCAGCAGGGTCTCAACAGGGGGCAACCCACCTGTAGGAGAGAATGAAAGGGACGGGAGACACGAAGGAAGACAGCAAGACAGGGTTCTGATCAAGATGCAAATTTTATTCTCCTCAGCAAGGCTTATATAGCATGGGAGGGGGAGGGGGCAGGAAGGAGGAAAGGGGTGCAGGATGTGCAGGACGTGCAGCTGAGGGGGGCGTTCAGGTCGTGAAGCTGCAGGATGTTGTGCTAGGTGGTAAGGTCACTGGTCAGGGCCCATTGTTCTGTTGCTATGCTACCTGACCTTGGAATGTTCTTTATCTTTGAGGGCATCTGGTTTAGGGCCTGTGGCTTGTTCTCTGGCCTAGCTAGTACTTTTCCATGGTTCATGTTTAGTCCCTGACAAGACTGCAGGGGCAGAAGATCAGGAAGTGGGCTGCAAGATTGTGTCTCCTAAAAATGAAACAGAATCTTCACTTGTGATACCTCAACAATATGGCTGCCTAAAAGAGACCTGCTATTAGCTATAGACATGCTTATATGAAGGGGGAAGTCTCGTGGGGCCCCATCCATAGACAGAGAACTACAGGAAGCTAAGTAATGCTGAGAGGAGAATCCGTTGTTTCTAGGGATGAGCCCTATAGCTGGTTGCACAAATGGTCAGCCCCAGAATCAGATACATACAAGCAACACTAAATAGACTAATCAGGGTGTATTCTGTGTTTATACATGTACATATATATGTATATATACATGTGTCTGTACATATCTACACATACACACACACACATAAAACAAAGAGCTCATAAATTTGAAGAGTGAAGGTGGTAGCAAGTTGGAGGGAGAAAAGTGATGGGGAAAATGTTATATCTATATTTTAATTAGCAAAATAAATTCAAATGAAAGTATAAATAATAAAGGACAGCAACTGATCACAGAATGGAGGAAGAAAAGAATATGTGTTTCCTTTTCATTTTGACCCAGGAATCTCATCAGGTTCTATTCAGTCATTCACAAGCGATCCCTGAAGGTAAAATATGTTGAAAGTGGTATACAGCAGACTTCTGTGAAATGGAAATGAGATGAGAGTAAGTCTCTGGTTTTAGTTCCGATTTAAACTTGGCTGGATTTGAGCATGTCAGGTCACCCTTGCAGCTCAATGTATTCATCTAAAATTTTGTTTTTAGTATTCACACCATCACCCTTATGTGCCATGATCTTCACTCTGGGAAATGGAGCTGTTCTTGAGGAAACTAGGTTTCCTTTTGGGTTCTCAGAGCAAGTTAGAAACGGAATCAAAAGGAAGCTTGTTAACAATCTTATTAGACAAAACAAACCAGGACAGGTTAAAGTGAGAATCTTCGTGGCTACTGGGAGGAGGGGATGGAGATGAGGAGGAAAGAAAGCTATGTCTAATTGCAATGGATGACAGCAAGCAGCCAGGGGTGGAAAGGCAAGAATAGTATAAGAATAACAGAGAGAGAAAAGTGTCTCCATGACAAGACAGGTTATTTTAGAATAAATCTGTGCAGGACTGTCTCAGAGAAGGTGAGAGAGCTAGTTTCTCTCACAGGCAGGGGTTAATCTTGATGGCAATTGACGTTGAGTTACCATTCATCCAACCAGTGTTGCTCATTGCTCAAACAAGCCATACAGGAATGGTATCAGTGGTGTTGACTTTAGGGCGTTGGAACTGCTAGCCTCAGCAAAGGGGGATGTTTGAGCTGAAATATATATCACAGAAGGGGGTGAGTTGAGAAAGGCAGTTCCATTATATAGAGGAAAAAGAAATAGAGGGAACAGGAATGGTTCCCTTTTCAAGTATGGACTCAGTAAAAGAATTGGACTCTGCAGTGTTATCTGGAGGAAGGAATCTGACCTGAGAGATGGGCATCTTGGAAAGATAAGTGCTTTATCTCATTAGGGGACAGTAGATCTTCTGTTCTCCTTAATTCATCCTTGATGGGGAGGATGGGCACTGGACTCCCGGCCAGATCTAGCAGGATTCACTTTTAAGAAGAGCAGAAAGTAATGTGGAATGTTTCAGATAGCTTAAAATATCAAGTCTCTCTATCCAGGGCCAAAAATAGAACTTAGATTCTGTTTTTGTTTTTTTGGTTTGGTTTGGTTTGGTTTTTAAACAGAGGGAAGTAGCTTGGCTTAGTGGACCTCAGCAAAGCTTAGATACCTCCACCTCCTCATATGGTAATTTAGATCCTATGGAAGGTCCTATGGATGATCTTCCCTTCCTAGAATTATCAGGGAAGCAGAAGATGAGAGTCATACTTATTAAGTTGTTAATCCCTGTAACAGAGCTATGTTTATAAACATCCTATGGCTTTCTGATTTCCAATTTGCTTTGGTTTGGAAGAACAGGGGAAGGAGATTGGGGAAAAGAAGGAAATTGAAGTTGGATATTTATTCCCTCAGGTCTTTTTATATTATTGTTATAGTGACCATATTCCCCAGTGGAGTTAATAACCTCTCTCAAAACAAGACTTTGTCTCTCTAGCTCCATGAAGTGCTCCTTCAGGCTTAGGAGTGGTAATTACCTCTCAATATGACTGGCCCCAAGGTATAGCATTATGCTTCATCATGTTCTTAAATATTCCTTATGTCTGTGTGACTAAACCGTTTAAAGAATTCTCCTGGAGTTATCCTATTTCAGACACGCCATCTGTCTCCAGCAATGAAGCGAATGGTGATGTTCAGATGGTCCCTGGCATTGCTACTACATAAAGCGTTTTATAATTCCATAAGGGAGACTTTTGTTAGATATGACTCTTTGTCCTCCCAGATACTACTTTATAGAGTCAACGTATTCTTGACATGATATATTAAATCCATTTAAACAAGCAAATGCCTGCATAGAGTGCATTAGCATCAATAGCATTCATTTGCTTTGGTCACATGATTTTTTACAAAGGATTGGAATTGACTTTGCTGTGTTGATTCAACTGAAGTTCACCTTCTTGCCAAAGAAAAGATGTAAGAGATGAAGATAAAATTGCTTGTAATTGTGCTTGCCATTTTCAGAATGCAAAGTCAGTGGTGGTGTGGTTAAAGTTCATCATATACTGTCTATCTGCCCCAACACTGATACCTGTGGTGATATTTTATTTGTGCTGAAATGTGATATTTTATTTGTGTGTGAATAAATAAGGCTTACCTGGAGATCAGGGGGAAAAGACCAGCCATTTTAAGTAAACAAAGAAGTCAGGCAGCACACACCCTTAATCCCTTAGCAGGCACAATCTCTGTGTGTTCCACACTAGGGAACAGAGCCAAGAGTGATGACACATGCCTTTAATCCCAGTACCAACCATAAAGACCTAGAGGTCTGTACAGACAGACAGACAGTGACAGAGCTGTATAAAAAGAGGAAGTGAGGTAGCTGGGCTAAGAGCCAATGAGAGGGCAGAAAAGCAAGCCACATAAGCCTGGGTAGACAGAAAGTTGTGCTGTGTGGAAGCTGTGGAGTTGGTGAGGTGAGGTTAGCTGGTGGCTTTCCATATTTCTCTGATCTCTCTAAGGCTTTAACCCAAATTTATGGCTCCGTGTTTTTTTATTTAATAAGACCTTTTAAGACTCATGTTACAGATACCCACACCCAAATTGAAATTTTGATTGTTTTGAATTTGGGAGGGAGGTCCTCTCACCTCAGATAATCTGGTGAAAAAAATCCTTCACAGCTCTTAAGTTTTTGTTAATTCCAGATGGAGTCAAGTTGACAACCAAGATCAGCCATCATAGTATTCTTATTTTGTTGTTGTCTTTGAGACAGAGTCCCACTCACTGTGTAGCCCAGACTGGCCTTAAGGTCAATAACCTCCTGCCTCATTTTCCTAAATACTGGGATTACAGGCATGAAACACCAGAAATGATGAACTAATAATGAACTCACAGCTGGATGGACTGTTAGGAGATAGAGCACCAACAAGCACAAAATACTAGCAAAAGAAACTGAAGAAACATAAACAAATGGAGAGGTATTTTGCTCATAGATTACAAGTAACCTTGGAAAAACCATACATACTAAATTTATCTACAGACAATAAAATCCCCATCAAATTTCCAACAGCATTTTTATTAGAAACACATAGAAAACAATGCTAATCCTTGTTAGGAACTAAAAATCTCCCCAATATCTATAGCAATCTTGAGGGAGAAGTGCACAGCTTAGCTAGAGGCATCAACCACCCTGCTGTGGGATGGTCTATATGTCAAATGTGTTGCTCTGATTGGTCAATAAATAAAACACTGATTGGCCAGTAGCCAGGCAGGAAGTATAGGCGGGACTAACAGAGAGGAGAATGGAGAGAACAGGAAGGCGGAGGGAGACACTGCCAGCCGCCGCCATGACAAGCAGCATGTGAAGATGCTGGTAAGCCATGAGCCACGTGGCAAGGTATAGATTTATAGAAATGGATTAATTTAAGATGTAAGAACTAGATAGCTAGAAGCCTGAGCCATTAGGCCAAATAGTTTAAATAGTATAAGTGTCTGTGTGTTTATTTTATAAGTGGGCTGTCGGACTGCCGGGGCTTGGCGGGACCCGAAGAGAAAACTCTCCAGTTACACCACCCCATTTCAGAGTCTCCTATAAAGTCTTAGTAATGAAAACTCCATATTACTGGTCCTAGAACAATAGAATAGACCTTAGAAAGAAATTCATAGGTGGTATGGATCATGTGCCTCTTCCTGGCCCCTCCTTTCTGGATTCTTCAAAGCTCTACCTGCTTATCTATTGTCTACCATAGACTCCCAGTGCCATACATGTCCCTGAGACCCAGGACCTGTTCATATAGCCAGGGAACTGGCCCAAGAGGCCTCAGGCACCAGAACATAGCTGACACCCAGAGGACATTCTATAGAAGTGAGAACTAGCCATTGGGATCTAACAAATCATTAGATGGCTTGAGGAAAGCTTAGAGCTTTGTAGTGAGTGGCTGCCTGACTCCTGCATAGGGATGAGGGCTGGCTGGCAAATCATGAATAAATCTGAAAAGCAATCATTGATGATAGTTCTGATTTCACGGTTATGGTATTCAGGATTGATTATTAAATGTATTTTAAATAACTGCAAGTTCTAGTGCAAGATAATTAGGAAAAAATTAAGTGTTTCTAAAAGTATTCAGGAGCTAACAAGATGGCTTCATGGGTAAAGGCACTTGCTTTGGCTTGATCATCTCAGTTCAATATCTGGGACCATGTGGAGCAATGAACGAGCCAATCCCTGAGAGTTGGAAGTTGTCCTTTAATTTCCTCATGCCTCCCCCCACCCCAATAAATAAATAATAGGGTTTAAATGCGTTTTAAAGCACTCCAAATCTCACTGTCACTATGTACTGTTTTGATAGCAGCAAGGATTTTCATGAAGCAAAGAAATCCATTTTGTAAGAAATGTTATCTATTCACACATCATATTCTGCTCATTTGAGCAATCCTGTCTATTTGTGCCCAGAAATTAACATTGTCTTTTCTCTTTCCACCTACTTCTAATGGTCTCTATTTGTATGTTATTTATTTATTACTAATTTTCTTTGTTTCTTTGCACCAAGTGATGTTACATTGTCCATCTCAAGAGAAAAAGACTAACGGTCACAATAAGGAATCCATAACTATTCTTCCCCTGTCTGGCGTGGGGTAGGGCTTTCCTATGAGCAGGCTTCTCTGTAATGGCAATGAATTTCAAATGAGACAGCTACTGATGAGAGATGAGTAAATGTGTGTATGTGCATGTCAGTCATTACACAAAAAGCACTGATTTCCTTCTTTCTTTTCAAATCTCCCTATTCCCTATGAAATTCTGCCAAGGTTTGCTAGATAATGGCCCAAATCACAATTCCTCCCTATTGACTGTTCTGACAGAATACATGCTTTTTTTTTTCTTTTTTAATCATCACAGCGATCCCATGGGTGATGGAAAAAGCTTTCGTGAATATGATTAGTAAACAGATAAAGCCAGTACCTGTGTTGACCCAGTAGCCACAGTGAGGGCTCTCTGAATTGGGGTCAGCTGAGCAAACTGAGATGAGTAATATAGATGGATCTTGCATAGAACTTCTGCTCTTTGAAATGCTTTTCCTACCCACTTGCTGATGCTTGGAAAAATATTTTGTAGATTTTAATATTTTGTAGCAGAGTCACAGAAAGTGAGCAGACCCTATAGACAGTATGTTAGCCATTCTAGGCTGCTGTAACAGATTATCATAGGCTAAGTGGCTTAAAAGGCAAACATTATCATATTTCTGGAAACAAGGAAGTCCCTCAAAGTGTGGTTAAAGTATGGCGAGAGTTTTCTTCCTGATGTGTGGATGGTTTCTCTTAGCTGTACCCTCCTCACAAGGTAAAGAAGAAGGTCTCTTTTATAATACTAATTTATTATAATTACTACTAATACTATTCATATGGGCTCTTCTCTCATGACCGAATTACCTTCCTCCAAAGCTCACTTCCTGATACCTTCATATTCATGTCTTGTCAGGATCTTCTTGGAAGTGAGAATTTCTCAGACTTGCATTGGTGTGACTATTAATATTGGCCGTCAACTTGACACACCTGAAAAGAGGTGACATCAGTTGAAGAATTGCCTCCATCAGATTAGTCCATAGCAACATCTGTGAGAGCATTTCCTTGACTGCAAATTAATGTAGGAGGCTCAGCCCACTGTGGCCTCATAAGCAAATGAGTCCAGGATATATAAGAATGGCCCCAGACTATGAGCCTAGAGCAAGCCAGTAAGAAGTGTCCTTCTGTGGATTCTGCTTTGGCTTTCTTTGATGATAGACTGTTATCTGTAAGCCAAATAAACCTTTTCCTCCCCAAGTTGCTTTTGGTCATGATGTTTATCACAGCAACAGGGAGGCAAACTGGGACATTTGTTTTCCTTTGGTTTTGCTATTGTGATATTTGGAGGAATACTAGTCAAGTATTTTCTACAATTTCTGAAATACAGATCTCTAAAATTTTCTCAAATTAAACATGGAGTCTATGTTTAGGGGGAATCATAGCAGAGAGTGTCATTTTAACAATTCAGTCATATTCAACTGCCAAAATGATTTCTCCGTGCTGATATAGTAGTCTGGCTGAGGAAGCATAGGGTTGTCCACCGTGAAGTTTCCCTTTCTACATGTATTTCCTCCTTTACCACACTCTTTCCCTTGCCGGGCTCTAAGTCATCAAGACCAGAACACATATATGTTGTAGAGAGATCTTCTGCTCAGAGATTGACCATTATACGTTTAGATTTCAAGAATTCTGTAGATGACTTTTGTTTTGTTTTGTTAAGGTTTAATTTGCAGTCAAGCATGGTGGTATATGCCTGTAGTCATAAAAGATGATCCATAGAACTGTGAGTCTGAGATCCAGTCTAAAAACATTTAGCTTGCATTTATCTTATCATAAATAGCTTTAAGAAAACACATAAGAACCATGAATATTTCCACTTCTGTAAGCTCCCAGTTCATCAGATTCCTTGCTAATTTGACTTGAAGTCTTTTCTCCTTATTTTGTAAAAAGTATTTATTTAGAAAACTGCTTTTAATATCTGATATAATATCTAAAATATTTTATTCTTAGTGGTTTTGCCTATTTTTAAGTTTTTCTTTGTTTATGCTTTTTGTAATGAAACATAAATTTTGTATAGGACTCCATTTATGAATCATTTGTTCCAATTCTGTTTTTTATTATGGTTATAATTATCTAAAATTTTTCAATATGCTTTAATGACTTTAATATTTTAGTATTGTATGAATCTGGATATTTTTGGTATTGTTATGACAGATCTCCAACCTCATACCGTTTTTACTTAGTTAAACTGATATCCAAGATATTTTAGAAAAGTGAATTTAGAAAATACAACTATAACTCCTGTTTATGGGACTATTGAAAAAGTAAGGCACTTAATTTAGTCCAGTTTGTATAAATGTTCTAAATGATTATATATTTATTAGCCCTTTAATAAATAAAATATAAAATTAATCGATGTTTTCAGCATATTTAAGTTCCCTTATGAAAGCACAAAGTAACAATAGGATCTATGTCATGGTGGTGGTAGACAGTATTGAGGCAGAGGATGATGCTTGCCTGACCATGTCTAGAAAAGTCCAAGACAGATGCCTGTTGTGTTGGGGCACTGTGACCTGTACCACTGACAACACACAGCAACAACAGATTCATGCTGATGTCACAGCACAATATGATCAGAGGCAGAGATCCCTAACAAGGCTCACTTAGACATGCAACCCACCTGGCTTCGCAGGGCATCTCAAAGGGCAGGCACTTACTTTGGGTGTTAATGATCTCTGTCATCATTTTGAAATCCACAACTTTATCTTTGAATTTGAGATTTTTTAGTGAGGACTAGAGAGATAGTGGCTCACACATCAAGGGTTTTCAGCTTAGGTTCATGTGCAGCTTGGAAGCTGATCATCTCTCACCACTCTGGATGGGATATCAGCCTGCCTTCCACCTGTAGCATCCCCATTCTGCCTGTTTCTTTTTGCTTGTTCTGATTGCTACCATTCTCCTTCCCTTATAGGTTTGGGCTTTGGTATGAAAATGATTTGGGTTAGTTACATGTGTCCATGGCATCTTGGCAAGGTGCATGAAGGGTCTGCCCTATCTCAGGCCATCAGTACTGTGACATACCATGAAGTCCTGGAACTCAGAATCCTAAGAGCTATTTCAGGAGCATTGGTTCCTTCTGAGGGCTCCAGGATACATCTGCTCCCATATATTCTGGGTGCAAGAGGCTGCCTAGATTTCTTGGATGGGTATTTTTCTTTTCAGTCAAAGCCTCTACCCTCATATTGCCTTCTCTGACTGACTTTCCTGCCTGGTATCAAACTATGGACTCTTGGGATTATATTGAGTCCAACCAGCTTACTCAAGAGAATTCTCTCATGCCAAACGTTTGTTTTAATCCCATTTCTAAGTGCTCTCTTCCATGAAGGTAATATTCATAGTTCTGAAGAATAAGTTAAGGGAATCTTTTGAAGGGGCATAATTTAACCTGCAAAATGATGACATCTTTATGCTACTTTGAATCAAGAGATGGTTTGCTCCATACTAAATTACTAAATGACACAATATTGTTCTGCTGTAGGATCATATAGCCCTCTTATTCATCTTCTATTTCTTTTTTGTAAACCATTTTCTTTTAAATTTTAATTGTTACTTATCGTGTGTGTGTGTGTGTGTGTGTGTGTGTGTGTGTGTGTGTGTGTGTGTGTGTCTATGTAGGAGGAGGTAAGAGGGATAACAGATTCCCTGGAACTAGTTACAGGCAGTTGTGAGCTGCCTGATGTGAATGCTAGAAAGTGGTCCTTGAGTCCTCTGCAAGAACAGGATGGGCTCTTAACCACTGACTAATCTTACCAGTCCTCACCAGTCTTCTATTTCTTCTCCATACTCTCCTCTGACACCATAAAAATCACTTCTCTTCATTCCTTGTTGGTCCTGGCTGTGTCAATCCTAAGATTCTACTGGAAGCAAAGTTGGTGAGACAAGAACATTTGTTGTCTGACCATAGTAGATAGAGGCAGACCCTTAAATGTAGGCCTAATGGATGTTCCATCAGCCAGGAGGTATACGTTTGTCAGTGTGTAGCTTACTTCATATGTAGTATACAGACGGTAAGTGCTGGGATTTCTGAACCACAGCAGTTAACAGGATGCTTAAATATTAAAAGAACATCAAAATGTTTTCCAAGCAAAGGGATCAATTTTATGCTCATATTGGGGGATAACTTTTCATTTTTGATTAAGTAATATAGAATATAGTTTATAACTGAGAAAAAATGTTCCTTAGACTATTAGTAGAATAGATTTCCAGTAGTGTAACAAATACCTGAGACAGTCAACTTATAAAGAGAAAAAGGTGATTTTGTCTCACAGTTCAGTGTAGGGTCACATGACCCCATGGTTTTGGACTTGTGTCAGAGAAGAGGGGAGGGACAAATTTCAGAGCACGAAAATCACCTCACTTTGTGGCCAGGAAACATGGGAAAGAAAGAAGGGGCCAATGTCCCATTGTTTCCTTCAAAGCAAGGCTCCCAATGACCTGAGGACCTCCTATTTGGTCCAGACTTTCTAAGTCCCATAATTTCCTGATAGCACAATTCTGGGAACCACATTTCAAATGTATGGGTCTTTGGGGGAAATAGTTGGGTTCCAAACTATAGCAATCTGTTTCTAAAAGGAAACTTTTATTTCTCTACTGGATAAATATTTGCCTATTCTTGGGGTGAAACATAATAACCCACTGAACAATTTAAAATATGAATTTGATAAATTTGGATATTACCTGAAATATGCAGTTGTATAGTACATAAATTGATTTTGAGAGCACATTGGATATTGTTGAACCATTTATCTTATATATGTATGAAAAATTAAGTAGAGTATAGTATTTTGCAACAAAAAAAAATTTTTGAAACAGGATTTTAACTGTGCAGCTCTGGCTGTCCCAAAAGTCTGTATGTAGACTATCTTTGAACTCACAAAGATAGCCTGCTTCTGCCTCTGGAGTGCTGAGAAATAAAGGCATGTGTCACTATGCCCTGTTCAACAAACATTTTAAAAAAAACACAGTATTACTACTATTGGAGAGCTCTTGGTTTGAGAAGCTGAAGGCACCTGGATTTACGGATTTGATCTCACTCCTGACAGATTGTTTCACTCCTGAAAAGTCCTCTATAAATACAAGCACAGTGTGTGTAGACATTTTACTTTCTTTTTACTTTTTTCCTTTCTATTCCCCAAAGCTCAGTTATTGGGATAGAAGCTAAGAATTATGTTGTTTGTCATATTGATTTCTAGAACACATAAATCTAAAATAGCTTATGAAATAGACTCCAGCCACCCACATTTTACATCTTTTAGCTGCTATTGGAGTTCATTTATGTAAGTTTTTACCTAAAAACTTTTATTTTAAAATAGCAGGTTGAGAGTTATATTCCTCCACAAACTGCAGTTTGTTCTGACTGGTGGATGTGACAGGTGGCTGCCTTGACAAAAGTCATCCCTTGGTCTTCTCAGCCTTCTTAAGATGAAGGTGATGTGGGTTCTCACTCAAGTGATCATGAGAGAAGCAAAACCAGAACAGTAATAGGGGATATCTGGGTGCATTGGTGACTTTTTATGGCTGAGATAAAATGCCATGACCAGAGAAACTTATAGAAGAAATCATTTATTTTGGATTATTGTTCCAAAGGGCTAGAAATCCAAAATGGTAGGGAAGGCAGGCATGGCATCAGGAGCAGGAAGCTCAGAGATCACACCTCAACTGCACAAAGTAAGTAGAGAGTAAGAAACAGAAGTGGGAGGAGGCTATAAACCCCCCCTCCAGTGCTGTGAATCCTCCAGCAGGGCTCCATATCCCAAAGGTTCCATAACCTCCCTAAACAGCGCCACCACCTGGAGGCCAAGTGCTCAAACACATGAGCCTATGGGGACATTTCTCATCCAAATCACAATAGTGAGGTGAGGGAGAATGTGGGATGACTCATTCCTAACAGGCTTGGGGGCCAGCCAGCCCAAACCAGTAATAAGATGCTTTCTGAGAGCCAACCTGGGTCTGCCTAAGGGCCTTAGCCAGCAGCTGAGACATGATCTGAGATGACCTGGACCAATGAGAGGCAGGCATGTCACACCAGCAGATGCATATTCATCAGACCTTTCCCCAGGGTCGGGTGGAAGGTACATAAGGCTTGCCTCTTCCTGAATAAACTGAGCTTGTTGTTTTGACATTCTCCTAGAGTCTGTGTCATTGACTCTGCACCTGCTTGGCCTCCTCCCCCAAAGGGAACACAGCACAGGACCCTGCCACATCTGGTACTTGAACAGGGACTATTTGTCTCCCTTTCCTCATGTGCAGTGCTGGTTGAGCAGCCTACTTGAGTGATGTATTTCAGTGAATAGGCCCCTCTATGTTGTGTGATTTTGGTCCCTTCAGCAGGTAAGCACTGGGACCCCCTCTTTTCTTCTTGTTTGTCTTGTTTGTGTGTCTTGTTTGTATGGTAGGGTGGAACATACTTTTGTTCATGCTTACCTGGTATTTCCATATAAGGGCTGGACCCTCAGAAAACAGAGCCACAGTCTGACTATTTTTAGTTTTGGGGTTTTTTGTTTTGTTTTGTTTTGTGTGTGTACATGCATGTGCTTATGGGTTGTGATGACTGGAGAGATGGCTCAGCAGTTAAGAGTGCTTGTTCCATGGATCTTTTCAAAGAACCCGATCTTTGAATGAGAGTTCTGTTCCTGGCCAGAAAAAGGGAAGTGGCTTCAGGAGTAACCCTCCAATTGTTTTTTATGCCCATTTAGTTGGCTATAATTGCTGGCCTAAAGTCCTCCTCTACTAAGGAGGTCATTGAGGCCCACAGTAAGCACTGCCAGGAACAATGTAACACCAACTTATATATCATCTTCATTCCATCTATGACTGATATTTCCTCTGCCTCTGCTGACAAGGAGACAGACGAGAATAGGCATAAAGTAAAGGAAAGGGATGGAAAGAGAGAGGCAATGATTGTGGCAGCACCCAAGCCTACACCAACAGCCCCTCTCTCTGCTCCCCTCATGCTTCGATTGGCTACCCCCTAACTACAGTATCCATGGAGTGATTTGCCTGGATATCTGCCTGCTGAACCAGCTGCTCTGCATATCTCCCAGGCTGTTCCACCTATGGTGCCGCATATACCCACCATGGCATTTCCAATTAATGTGGGCCCCAGTGCAGCCAACCAGCCATGGATACCTACCCCTCTTATAGACCTGTCGTTGGTCCGTAAGGCTACTAATGAATTGGGTCCTGACTCACCATATTTTGAGCAAGTTCTACAGCAATGGGCAATGCATTTACAGACTTATTATGATTGGCACCATTTGATGAAGGCTGTATATGAGCCTGAAGTCTTCCTTAATTGGCAAGCTGCCTGTGATGATCAGGCTGAAGCTCAGGCTTGTTTTAATATACAGTACAACATCACTGTTTCTCTTGAGATGCTCATGGGCCAAGAACCATGTGTTAACCCTGTCACATAAGCCCAAATTGGACAACATGCTTTTTTACTTGCCTCAGGAGACACCATTGCCCTTGGTGCATTGGAGGGATCCCATCACCCTTCAGTGGCAATACTCTGCTCCCCTATTAACCTGGGGGTGAGGGTATGCTTGCATTTTTCCCCAGAATACCACCATGCCAATATGGATACCCTCCAGAGATGTGCATCTAGCTACATACCAAGAGACTTTGGCCAAAGAAGAAGCTTCAGAGGGGTAATGTATGATTTGCCCCACTACCTTGGCATCAGTAAAGGTCATGTCATTACTGGCATGCAACCCTAGATATCAAGCAATTGCCTCACCCCCTACAAGGTCACTAATGCATCACCAGAAAGACTTCGATTGGCATAATAAATATGATTAGGGTTCCATCCTAATCCTTGAGACTGAACTTTTGACTAATCCTTCTCCTGTTTAAATGTCTTCTACAACAGGTTCACCAACAGAAGACAGCCACAAAGGCAACCTTAAAGGTTTTATTGGCTCTTAGACACCTAGATCAAAGTCCTGATAGAGAAGTAATACACGCATGGCTCACTAAGATACAGAAGGCTACTGCCTAAAGCCCACCACCTGGACAGCTCTCCAGGATTAATGCTCTTTGAGGGCTGGTAGTCAATGATGGGTACGAGCTTGTTTGGCAAGCCAACCTAAGGCAGGCATAGTCCATTATTCTGAGCTCTCCTGAGGTGGGGTCGACAAGGTTAGGGCAATGCACCCTAGCTCCCACTGATCATGTCCCATAAAAAAGGGTGGATATGTGGGATGACTCATCCCTAGCAGTATCTAATAAGATACTTCCCGAGAGTCAACCTGGGTCTGCCTAAGGGCCTTAGCAACAGCAGCTGAGACATGATCTGGAGATGATCTGGACCAAAGAGAGGCAGCCATATCACACCAGCAGATGCATATTCATCAGACCTCCCCCTAGGTTGGAGTGGAGGGTATATAAGGCTTGCCTCTTCCTGAATAAACTGAACTTGTTTCAGCATTCTCCCAGAGTCTGTGTTGTTGACTCTGTGCCTACTTGGCTCCCTCCCCAAAAGGAAACAACAGCAGAGGACCCTGCCAAAAGAGAACAATCAAGGGGGTTGGGAGATGAAGTACGTTTAGCAGCTTAAGAATGAGGGCTTGAATTGTCTGATAATTTGTGTCTCTGAGTCTCTGCTGTACCTTGATCCTCTCTCCATCTCACAAACTCATGACTTATAGAACATTCTGGGTGCTGCTTCTCTGCTTTTAAGAGTAGAGTATTGAGATTAAATTGCTGGCAATCCACAGAGTCAGATTAATGATCAAAGGAATTTATTTGGGGGTTAACTCACAGTCATGGGAGGTTTATTGTAGGGTCGAAGAAAGCTGAGCTATGTCCCATGCTGATCTTCTTGGTCCAAGATCTCAACATCCAAACCATGAGATAGCCAAGAGAGAGAGCTTAAGTGCATTCCAGGTCTTAAGGGTCCCCCAGCGGCCACACCCCAGGGGCATGTACTTCAAGGTCATAGGCAAGTGTAACAGCTACATGCTACCTCACTAGGAGCAGTGCTTCAGGGCATGGCTCAAACAGCTGTCCACTACAGTAGAGGCTGCTGTAAGGTGCTGAGTCATTTGGTCAAAGACAAAAGGAAAGCCTGTTTTGTCCACATCAGCGTAAGATGCCTGTGAGCCATCCAAAGGCAAGTAGCATGTTAGTAGGTGAACATACAGGTTAAGAATTCAGGAAAAGATTGTGGCTAGAGCTAAAACTTTGGGAATCATAGGCTATAAAAAGGATCTGAATCCATGGGACTGGTAGGAGATGAGCTAGAAAACCAGTGTTGACAGGAAGAAGATGGCTGAGGACAGAGCCATTTATCTACATCCCTGCTGCAGAGCATTTGCACTATCTCACACATTCTGTAATGAGGCCAGCTGGCTGGAGGAAGAGGGACCAGGAAAAACAGCAGAGTGAGACTGTCCTACTTCTCTAGTGCAGCCTGCTCTAATTTTTTTCCACATACTGCTTAATTTACTTTTCTTCCTTTCCATTTTAGTTCTTCTAAGAGTTCAATCTCCTAATTTTCAGCATTTATCTTATCCTAAAGGTTTTCTTGCTAGCTTGATAAAATATATCTTTCTTACATATCATAGAAGTAGTATTTTGACATGTCTCTATCAAGTCACAGGAAATCATTAACATGAAGCCCTTTTAGTCCTCTTCTGTGATTCAGAATGGCATTTGTCATGGTTAACCTTTTAATGGCCCCTTGATTAGACCTAGAATCAACCAAAAGATAAGTGTCTGGGCAAGTCTGTGAGATCATTTCCAAGGATTACCTGATGGGGAAAGCCCTACCCCAAGAATAGATGGCATCTTCCACTGGCAATCCAGACAGAAAGGGGTTAGAGGACAAAACAAGGCTGCTTGCTTGTCTGCCTTCGCTTGTTGCTGAGTAAATCTATCTAGACACTAATATCAGAATCCAGAATCCAGCCTCTTCAAGTTCCAAGAAGACAAAATATCAATCATTCTCTGAACGTCTTCCATACCTTCAGCACCAGATTAATACTGCTGAGGGCTTCTGCTTCCTAATCAATGCTGTCATATTCTCAGCTTCTCCAGTCAGCAGACAGCCATTACTGAACTACCCATCTACTATTGGTTGTAAGCTAGTCTGCTAAATCTTTATATGCCCCCCCACACCAGTTCCGTTGCTCTTGAAAATCCTATGTAATACAGTACCACTGCTGTCCTCTCTGCCAGCTGTAGATGAAAGATGTGTGTATATGTTATCTTTTCACTTTTTTTTTTTGAGGCAGGCTCTTACTCTACAGTCCTGGTCCTGGAACTTGCTATATAGACCAGGCTGACCTTGAAATCATAGAAATCCATCTGCCTCTACCTTCCAAATGCTTGACTTAAAGGCATGCACCACTGTGCTTAGCTTCCTTCACTTCTCAGTAGTTTTAATTAAGATAATTTGGGACTTTAAGTCCAGATTGCCTTTATTAATAATCACATTAATTATTAGCAGTATTTTAAAATTATGGTATAGGCTCTATTATATATGAAAGCTCCTAACAGGAAGGATGCACTAAGAATGTGGTGTGTGTGTGCCCATTGGTGTGGCAAAGCAAGTATTGGAGGTCAAAGGATAACTTGTCAGAATTGGTTCTCTACTTCTACAATGTGAGTTGTGAGGATCAAGCTTAGGTTATCAGAACTGGCAGCAGATGACTTTATCCACCAAGCCATGCAAATGGCTCTGAATATATCCTGATGATTGTGTGAACATATTAGAGTTTTGCTCAGCTCCGTACAGAATTCCTTCTCCTCAGGATGTATGGTGGTAGTTCTTTTAAGATCTTGGAGACATTCTAATTTCATTTGTACTCAGTATATTAAAGAATAAAGGTTCATATCTGAGAGAGGCTTTTGTTGTTTATTTGTTTGTTTGTTTTGATTTCTCCCCTCTCTAGATAATCATTATCTGCTGGAAAGGATTAACTTTTGTTATTGTTATCATCTGATATCTGACCTGTTGAAATTTCATTTTCCTGGAAAAGGATTCAAATTTCTCTTCAATTGGGACAGTGTTTACTGATGTCCTTTTCACTTTGTTTTTCTTTGGGTTCGGCTCTCTCCTCTCTGCTACCCATCGATCTTGCATGCTGTGTCTTCAGGATCATTTTCAGTCTGTTATTATTTTATTTATGACTGTTTTCTTCATCTACTTTCCTCTAAGTACTGGTACAAAGCTTTTGGTTCAGATTTTATCAGCTTCTCAGCACTTTTTATTACCCAGCTTTCTAGTCATGGCTTGAATACTGCTTTTAGTTTTTTAATTTGCAGTCACATTTATTATCTGAATGTTTTCCTGTGGTTGAGTAGAAGTTTCTAAAGGCATTCTGTGACTTCTGGAATCTCACTGAACATGTTCATTACTAAGGCAGACATTTGTCCAATTCCTTAACTCTATTTCTTTTCCTTTGACTACTGGATCACTAGACGGATTTTGCTTTATTCTCAAGTAGAGAAATATCAAGGAAATGTCACAGCTAGACCAGCGGACTCTTCTCTGTGTTGCATGGACCCTAATGACAGCTGACAAAGACCTTCTGTCCACTTGCTCCTGTTCTGTATGACAGACAAGCACACAAAACAAACCCAAGCCTTACGTTTGTGTGGGGTTGAGAACCGTCAACCCTGGTGCATTTCCTGAATCAAGGTGTCTTACTTAGGGTCTTTAGTGCTGTGATAAAACACCATGATCAAAAGCAACTCTGGGGAAAAAGTACATTTTACCATGTGTAGTCATCCAGAGAAATCAGGGCAGGAACTGAAGCAGAGGCCATAGAGAATGCTGCTTACTGGCTTGCTCCTCATGGCTTGTTCAGTCTGCTTTCCTGTATATTCCCAAGCCACCCATCTAGTGCTGGCACCACTCACAATGGGAAGGACTCTCCCACATCAATCCCTAATCAAGAAAATTCCCCACAGGGTTTCCCCAAGGCAAATCTGGTGGGGGCATTTTCTCCATTAATATTCTTTTCTTCTCAAATGACTCTAGCCTGTGTCAAGTTGACACAAAAACTAGCCAGCACCCAAGGTCAGTTTTTAAACTCTTGTCTTTATTCCATGTTCCCTTTAGTTTAGAAGTCTGCTATGATTTGTACCACTAATTCCCCACCTACACTGTCCCTTTATAAACAGTAAAATGTGCTGTTTACTGTCCCTTTACCTCAACTGCATATGTTTCACATGTTCCAAAACTGGACTATTAACCTTTACAAGACTATAGGATCTATATTGCATTTTCTTGGTCACTTTAATAGAAATGAGTTAGAGATCAGAGTATAATAAAGACAATTAAATTTTTATTTCAATGAAATTGTTGGGACTCTTTACACTACTGTCGGCCCATGAGAACTGTAAGCTCTCTATAACCAAATGGCACCATACATGGGCTACTTTTGCAAGAATTGTTTGTGGATATGTAAGTCAGCCTTTTGCCACTATTGGGATATATATATATATATATATATATATATATATATGGGCTATCTATGAAGAAAAGAATTGTATTTTAGTTTGGTGTGGGAAGTTCAAGGGCATGGAGTTGACATTGGCTCATTTCAGGTCTTCTCAGCTGCATGGCAATGGTTTTAGCAGGTGTTCACATACACGAAGCCAGAGAGAGGCAATAGATAGGGACAGGTTCAAGCTCTTCTAGTAATTCTCCTGTGAGAACTAGTCGGGGTTCACAAGATACATCTTCATCCCCGTGCTGCTTGCTCTTGTCGACAACTTGACACTAGCTAGAGTCACCTAGGAAGAGAAACCTCAGCTGAGAAAATGCCTCCATCAGAGTGCCTGCAGGTGAGCCTGTAGGGCATTTTCTTGATTAACAATTGATGTGGGAGGGCCCAACTTAGTTTAGGTGGTGCCACTCCTGGGGAAATGGTCCTAGGCAAGCAAATTGAGTAAGGCATTAAGCAATACTCCTCCATAGCTTCTGCTTCAGGCCCTGCCTCCAGGTTCCTGCCTTGACTTCCCTTAGTGATGGACTGTGACCTGGAAATGTAAGTTGCTTTTGGTCATTTTTTTTTTTAAATCACAGCAATAGAAACCCTTACTAAGACTGTACTATTTAAGGTATGCTTGCAGTTGAGCTAAGGACTTCCCATTAAGCCCTGTCTCTTTACAGTTCCATCATTTCAAAAGGAACCAGGCTCCATACATATGAAGCTTGGGGGAGATAGAAGGAGACAAAACCCATTCAAACCGCAGCAGTAAGAGTGAATTGCACAGCTATTAAGGCACTGTATCTCCGTGTCTCATTCTCCTTGCATTATCTGAGCTGTATTTTTGTAGCTTCCCATATGTGTTCATCCATCAGCTTTCTGCTACCACTTTCATGACAAATAAGATAATTATATTTTCTTGCTGACTTCCAAGCTGCTTAGCAGAAGCGTCGATCAGTCTCCGCACAGGCCTGCTTTTATAATTAGTCCTGAGTAGGTACCTGTGTCGGCAGCACCTCCGTCTCCTCCCTAACTGCTGTCACCGTGCCCAGCAGACCATGCTCAGCATGGTGTAAGACCTATTTAACAGTCTTGGCTGTTGAATAATCCTGTTAAAAGTACTTGCAAATCTCATCTTTTAACCAGAACTGCCTCTTTCTCTAGCTCAAACTGCAAAATCTTAAGCAAAATCATTTCACTTGCTGTTTTCTTCTGAACATTAGGGAAGTTTGAGTCAGACAGCCTAGAAAAAGAGGCTATGTGGCACAGGTACCTTTCATCTGGCAGAAGGAATGAGCTGTAGAGAAGAGGACACGGATCAACATGGGCACGGGTCAACAATGAAGCTGATAGATTTTTGCTGCCTTGAGCCTGGGTTTCCAAAGTTCAGCATCATCAAACTATCGTCATTTAAGTAGGTTGAGGACAGTCTTCCTTGCCATCTAGCCAAAGTCAACTGAAACTGCTGTTTGAAGTGTAACATTTTTGGTCTGTCTATGTGGTAGGGCCCCTGGGGACTCATTGGGCTTGTCCCCAAAGGATGTTGGAGGAAAGAGAGGAAGATGACATTCTCAATGCCTTCCCCACTTCAGGCTGGCATCCTGCCTTCTGAAGTCGTTTCAACCTGTGGAAGAGTTTTCTTTACACATCTTACATGGGAGGCATAAAGGGCTCACGTAATTTGTGCAAGGTCACAAACTAGAAAGTGCTCCAGCCAGGATCTGAATTTTAATTTCCCAGTTGTGTGAGCCTGTATCATTTTCTCTCTATTCTAGTTTATCACATTAACATGAAGACCCACAAGCTATGGCCCATAGGCCACATCTGGCCTCCTACCTGATACAAACACATTCAAGGTCACTCATCCCTGTATTCTATATGGCTCATATGCTAAAAAGGCAAAATGAGTAACTGCAGCAGAGAATGTATGATTCACAATCTAAAATTTGCAGATTCTGTATCTCTATACTGTGGCATGGTCTGGTCATACTTCCCTGTACATTTAAAGCATATGAAGTTTTGTCACAATCCAGGTAATGGTTTGGAAGGTCCTTAGTAATGCTTAAGATCCTAAATGATGTTGCTCTCCATAGACAGTCTGTTCTATAGATAAGATGTACACAGAACAATCTGAACATAACTCGTTTTCTCTGAGGTTTCTGGGGCCAAGAGAAGAAAAAGATCCCCAAGTTATCTTCAGGGTGAGTTGGATATAAACTATGCGGGTTCTGCTTCATTGGGAAGGGAGGCAACAGCAAGCTAGGCTTAGGCTGTGTACTGAGAAAGCCTGAACAGCTCCAACTTGCCCTTTCAGTCGAATGTGAGCCCAGATGCTCAGCTGTGATTCTCAGCCCCAGCTTTACATGGAGAACATAGAAAACACTTGAGCGGCCCTGAGAACCAAATCCCTAAGGCAGTGATTCTCAGACTGAACATCACATGAAGATCCTGTCAGAGTGAATATACTAGAATATCTGGACATGGAGCCAGACAGCAAAACTTCAGAAATCTTCCAAATGATTCAGGACACATCCTATACTCTTATCACTGATCCAGGGTGAGGTGTGAAATTCAAGACAGAGGGATTTAATATTTGTCCATGACTTTTAAATGTTTTACAGATATATTGTATGTAAAAAATTATGTTCACACACACACACTCACACACACACACACACACACACACACACACACACACACACACACTGCAAAATTCCAAGCATACCAATCATACTTTCATATTACTGCAACACATCTTGAGAAAGCTTCATTGTGGTTTATAGTTTTATGGTTTCGGTTCATCCTTGAGGGACAGATGGGGAACAGACCTGCTCATGTCCTGTTGTCCAGGAGGCAGAGAGGAGAATTCGGACACTAGTTGCCCTGCTCCTCTTCCCTCATTCCTTCCAGCTGGGTGCCTGGACTAAATGATGATGCCATCCACACTCCTTAGTGAACCCCCATGGAAACTCTCTCACCGATACAACAAGATGTGAGCTTCATTTTTTGGGTTTTTTGTTGTTGTTTTGTTTTGGTTTGTTTTGTTTTGGTTTGGTTTGGTTTTGGTTTTTTGACAGGGTTTCTCTGTGTAGCTTTATGCCTTTCCTGGAACTCACTCTGTAGTCCAGGCTGGCCTCGAACTAACAGAGATCCACCTGCCTCTGCCTCCCGAGTGCTGGGATTAAAGGTGTATGCCACCACCGCCCGGCTCCCAGATGTGAGCTTTAGTATCCTCCTAGGCACCTCTAAAAATCCATCAAGATGATAATCAAAATTTTCCATCACAGGGAATAATGTTACAATTGTCACAAAATGCTAATAAGCAGTGAATCAGGGCACATGTGACTTCTTTATGTGTTATTACCTCTTGCCACTGAATCTTGGTCAAGTCTACATGAGAATAATTTTATTAAATTTGTAGTTTTTCTGTAAAATTAATTCGTAAACCAAAGTTAAAAACACAAATTAATACACACTTGTTAAAAATGTGATTGTAGTCGGGCAGTAGTGGCACACACCTTTAATCCCAGCACTCAGAAGGCAGAATCAGATCTCTGTGTGTTTGAGACCAGCCTGGTCTACAGAGCTCTGTCCAAAACAGCCAGGGCTACACAGAGGAATCCTGTCTCAACAAAAAGCAACAAAACAAAACAAAAACAAAAAACAAAAACCCAACCAAACAAATAAACAAAACACAAAACAAGCAAACAAAAACTGTGATTGTGTTTGGAAAAAGTTTAGGTGAATGATTATTACCTATGTCATGTAAAGCCTCACCATAGGGGAAGAAGTAATGCAGGACTATGCGAAGCTGCTTCCACAGACTCCTTCCTGGCATATGCATGTGGTTGACCATTAGCTGAATTCATGTTATAGACAATGCACTGCTCCCATGTGACCGGGCATGGGCATATTAGTTGCAGAGGACAATGTACTAAAGAAATGGCTGGAGACTCTGGGGCTGTTTTAACTGCTCTTATTTCTCACTCAGTCTGAGGACTTCTTGTTTTTCCTTCTCCCCCATTTGTTGGTCACTGAGGACAGCCATAACACCAGGCTTGCCAATCCTTGATTGCCTCAGCTCCTGCCCACCCATCTGGAACTACTTCCTATCTGATACCCAACCTCCTTACAGCATCAGTGTTTGGCCTTGGGGCTTCATCATGGCTTCTTCCCATGTTTCTCATTTCTGAGTCCTTGTTTTATCTTTTTCTTTAGCTCTGCATGTGTTCTTTGGAAACCAGCAACTGTTAAAATTTCCCTAACTAAGGTCAGAGGAAGAGACAGAAATTGATATTCAGAGTTATTAAATTACTTATTAAAGTCACACTGCTAGTAACAAAGCAATCAGGATCTGGCCTCTACAGGCTCATGATAGGTCTATGATTTCCTACTAAAAATCCTTCTTAAAGCAGAGATCTCTTGTACTCATGTTCAAAAGAATATGATGCTGATGTCTCCTCTTCTAGTCACAGAGTAGAGATCTCATTGTGTTTGATGGAATTCCAAGCCTAGATGAGAAGCTACAAGGAGGCAGGTGATGGTTGCATCTGTCTTTATTGCTTCTCTGATGCTATTTTTTAAAGTGTGGATAAACACATAAAAGAGTCATGTGATTTCAGTGACAATATAATTTCCCTGTCGATGTAGCATGTGATAACTTGTAAAGAAAACCCCATAGAGTGACATTAAAGTCTTTAAACAAAGTTTACTTTTTCAATAGATTCTGCTCCCTTCAGGGATGGATACTGAGTTCTGCAGACAGTAACTCACCTGTGGAGGCATCTGGTCAATTACCTTTCCACTTTCCAAGTAACTCTTGCCTCAGCTTCCAGGAAGCTTTTGTTCTGGTTTAGCCCAATTTCTGACTTCCGTTCCCAGGTACGGATGTTGAGTGAATGTCTTTAAAGTCTGTACTACTCAAGCTTGTCCATTTTCAAGGAACAGATGCTGCACTTGCGCAGGAAGGTACCTCCCTGTGTCCGACCAACAGACACCCATGGTGATAAAAAATTTGAAACTTCTTCCTTTCTCGTCTTCTTTCCTCTGAGATGTCTCACTGCCTCCAAGTTAGGTCACTGCATGTGAACCAGTCCTTTCAAGTAAGGATGTCGAAGACCCAGAGAGGACAGAATTGCGGTTAGACAGCTGGCAGGTGACAGTCTTAGAGCTCCATTCTTGATTCTCTGACCATGCTTTTCCCCACTGTATTATACTTTTGAACCTGGTGATTTAGAAAAAGCCATAGCCAAGAGCCATGTCTGCATCCACGGTGCTACCTCAGCTGAAGTCTGTGTTGAAGTCCGTGACTCATGTTGCCACTAAGGACCCTATGGATGCCAGGGCCATGCAGATCTGAGTGGCCTGCACTGCTACTGATGCCATGGTGATGACCCAGCCAGAGCTGCAGTCATGTTCGGGTCTGTGGCCATACTGTAGCCCAGCTCTGTGTTGATGTCTGAGGTTCCTGTTACCATTTAAGGCCATGTAAATGCCCAAGATCTGGGGCCATGTTAGTGTCTGAGGACCTTGCTTGGGGCTGTGCTGATCTGAGTGGCCTGCACTGCCACCTGGGGCAATGGTGACATCAAGACCTTGCTGCTGCTATGGACCATGTCTGGGTCCTTGGTCCTACGGCAGCCCAGGTCTCTATTGAAGTCTGAGGCCTACGCTGCCACTAAAGATTACATAGAAGCCTAGCTTGAGGTCTGGGCCACAATCTATGGCTTTGTTGGTGTCTGAGAGCCACAATGCAGCCAGAGCCATCCATATCTGAGTGACCTGTGCTGTCACCCAGAGCCATGATGTCCTCTGGATCTGAGCTGCTGAGGGCCATGTCTGGGTCCATGGTCCTATTTCAGCTAGTGTCTGTGTTGATGTCTGTGAACTGTGTCCCTCAGGAGGTCATAAGAACTCATGTATAATAAAATCAGAGGGCCATGCTGAGCTAGCCCCACCCTTCTCTGGCCCTGCTCCTGACTGGACACTGTGGCAAGAAAGTTGGCCCTGACCCTCATGGGAGAGCTGCCCCCACCACACACATTCAGGAGAGATGGCCCCACCCCTCACCACAGGCAAGATAAAACTAACCCTTGATGGCATGGGTTTAGGGGAGAGATGGCCCCACCTCTCACCATAGGCAAGGAAGAACTGAACCTGGTGGCATAGGGGTAGGGGAGCTGGCTCTGCCCCTCCTCTGAGTTGAGTGGCCCCAGTGGCCTGGACTGACCAGCTCAGCTACCACCCAGGCCCACAGCCAGGCCTAGGGTTGGCCCACCCTAACATCTACCCCATCTGGAACATGCTGGGGCTCATGAAGGACTGGTGATGTGGAATGATACCCATAGGATTTCAATGACTTGGGGCAACCTCAGGATAGCTCAGAGGAGTTCCTGGGAGGATCCAGTGATGAGGGTGTACCAGAAACCAGAGGCCTTGAACCAGACCAATGACTCAATTCAATGAACATTTGCAAGTGAAGCTGATTGGACAAAAGAGTCTACTGTGTGACACACCAAGGCTCCCAGTGCCACTGGATGAATGAAGAGGTGAGAACGATGGAGGAGTGAGGAGGCTTTTTGTTGTTGTTGTTTTGGGTTTTTTTTTTTTTGTTTGTACTTGTTTTGTTTTGGATTGGTTTGATTTTTTTTTAAATTTTCTTGGTGGGCACTGCAGGGGTGAGGGGAGGATACGGAGGAACTGAGAGGTGAGCAGAATTAGGGTGGATGATGTGAAATTTCCAAAGATTCAGTAAAGAAATTATGTTAGAGAGAGGGAGAGGGAGAGAGAGAGAGAGAGAGAGAAAGAAAGAAAGAAAGAAAGAAAGAAAGAAAGAAAGAAAGAAAAAGGAAGAAAGAGCAGCAGCCTGAGAAGTCCTGGCTGTGATCGAGTTGTGAACCAGAACCTCATTCACTGCATGCTGGGGATGGGCTATGGAAGAGCTAGATTCAACTCTCTCTCTCTCTGTCTCTCTCTCTGTCTCTGTCTCTGTCTCTCTCTGTCTCTCTCTCCTTTTTTGAAGATTATTTATTTATTTATTATTCATTTATTTGATATACCCTGGTGTTTTGCCTACGCATACTCTGTGTGAAGGTGACAGATGATCCCCTGGAAGTTACAGACAGGTGTGAGCTGCCATATGGGTGCTAGGAGTTGAACCCGGGTCCTCTGGAAGAGCAGTCAGTGCTGTTCACCACTGAGCCATCTCTCCATCCCCAACCTCCTCTCTCTTTAACTCCATCATGGGAATTCTAATTCTAATCTACAGACTCATAAAGATTAAAGGAGGCTCTATGGGAAGTGCCCATCCATCCAGTTCACTGAGTAGATCTCACCCAGCCTCCTTGAGAAGTGCCTCTGATTGGTCAGCCTTCTTTTTGGTATGACTGAGCCTCTGCAAAGTTAAGTATGTGGTCAGATATGTATGCATGTACCCTGTGAGTCTGACTGCCTGACTCATTTCCTAAATGAGTGTTAAAGAATGAACACATAAATTGGAGCCATACAAACAAGGGAAAATATGAACACTCCTGCACAGTGTTAACCTCAGTTAGTTCAGTGAATTCTAAAATCTGATACCCTTTCATCACATAGGAGAGGAAGAAATTGAATGTTTCCCAGAAAAGTGCTAATTGGCATCAGAGCCAAGACCAGCACGCCTGGCTTCCCATCCGTCTCTAGACCACAGCCTCTGAGGCACGAGGCATATTTAATTGAGTAACTAGAGAACATTTATGTTTCACTTATGAAACAGCCAAGCTAACAGCATATCTAAGTCTTATCTAACAAATTATTTTTGTTAATTAGAATTTAACTCAGAGTGAAGTTGTACATCTTTACAGACTTTCTCATGATCCCATTATTAATTTCCTGTGGCCTTCATGAATCTGTTCTTTCCTTATTCAATATAGTACTTTTTTTTTCCCTGAAGATCTGTAAGTAGCAAGCACATTTCACAGTTGGTAGAAGCTGATGCTCCCCCAACAACCCTGCCAGCATAGTTGCTATGGTGATAAATGGTTTAAGAAAGTCTCATTTATTTGAAAATATATTTAGAAATAATTGAGCCCCTTGAGAGCAAATTGTCCTAAATTCCCTCTACGATAGTGGTTGATATGTTTCCTTTGGAGGGACCAATAGTCTTTGAAGGAGAATTCCCTTAATTGTTGTAGCTCAGTTGCTCATATACACATCTCTGCTTTCCTGTGGTTGTTCTGGGCCGACAGGACTGGTTCAGTCCCAATAAAAGCTGCCTTCAGTACATCCCATCTACGATTAAGAATAGTCTTGCCAGTGGGTTCCACTGCCTAGAGTAATTATGGATTGGTATTGATGTTAATTAGACAAAATGGGGTCAGTACAGAAATGACTGTTAGAGGCTTAACAAAGCAACTCTGGTAAATGTGAGACAAGAACGTAATACTCTGCTGAAGGAGAAGGGGCCAGGACAGTTTGTATGACCCAGTGATTGTCTGGCCATTTTTGTACATATTCGGAACTAGTTCCTACTAAGGTTGCATTTGCTTTTAGTTAAAATGAATACTGGACCCATTTGGTAGTATGGGTAATGATCTCCTAGAGTGTCTGTCTTTGTTTTAGGATGCTGTTTACAGTGTTATCACTTTCAATCTTATCATAAACTTGAGTGGAAAACACAACTGTCGTATTCTTGTATAACTGAGGGAGCTAAGTTTCAAAATAGTAGATGATGTGCCCAACATCATAGGCATTGGTACTTAGGCTGGCAATCAAATGTGTACCACATGGCCCTGTTTTCACATGGTTAGGTTTAGGATATGATCTCTAATTAATATGTTTCTAATTTGCACAGACACCTAAACTTCATAATATCACAGACCACAAAGTCAGTTTCCTCACCCTTAATGAACACAGAGAACTGGTAACAGCCTTGATGTCTTGAGGCTCTTTGGGGTACTTTGTCAGGATGACTTGGCAGTTGGCTTTGATGTTGACTCACTGACTTATTTCTATTACGCATTTTACTTCACTTACCTTTTTGTTCTAAAGTGTCATCCTATACGACAGGGACATAAAACGGTGGCTTGTGTCATCAGGCATCCATAATGGCAGCATAGCACAGAATTTGAGTATGTGCTCTGCAATTGTGCTGCCGAATAGTCCAGGTCTAATACTCGCCAGTGTCTGACGAGATGGTTTTATGCTTCAGTTTCCACCCTGACGAACTGGGAATGATAATACCCCTGCCTCCGAAGGAGAAGGATGCTCATTGTGATGAGAATAGATGCGTTTTGTGCTTCAGTTTCCACACTGAGGTACTGGGAAAGATAATACCCCTGCCTCTGAAGGACAAGGATGCCCCTTGTGATGAGAATAGATGCTATTAGAAGGTGAAGCCCATGAACTCAGAGCTTTGCTTACTCACTCTGCAGTGACCACCACACTGGTGTCATTCTGCAAAGCCACATGCCATAAGACATCAGAAACCTTGAGTCCAACATCATCTCTATGCTCCCGGCTTCCGACTTTGTGAGCCTCCTAGGTACTTACTTATCAAATCCTTATCCCTACTTGAGTTTATCTTAACTGTCTTAACTTGTATTTCATGTGCCCCAAACTGAACTTTTAGTTTTCCTTAAACTGTGTATTTCTAGCACTCTCTCCCTATTTTTAAGAAATGGCATCACTATTTTTACTCAAAATAGGAACTTGGGGGTTGGCTTTGATTCCTCTCCTTTGCTCAGAATGGCACTAGAATGTACTTCTCACCCCAAATAAATCATTATCACCTTCAGCCTGACCATGGCTGTCATATCATAACTGCTTTCTCTGCTGTTTCTCACTTTCACCAAGTCTATGCTTCAGAAATTAGAGTGCTCTGTTAGAAACAGGAAGGGATTTAAAGCCATTAGGTCCTTGTTTCATTTAAAATGAAATTTGCATTCTCCACGTTGACTTGTGAGGCCTCCACATGTTCAGGCCCCACCCATCTTTCCAAGCCTGGTTTGTGCCACTCTCTCCCATGGGCATGCAGGTGTAGTCACACTGCCCCTTACTTTGCAATAAATGTCAGTGTTCATTGTTATAAGAGTATCAGTCAGGATGCTGAGGTAGGTATGTTCAAGGCTAGCCTGAGCTATATCACAAGACCTTGTCTCAAAAAATATCAGAGTACCAGAACCTCATTTTTTTTGAAGTCTTTTTTTCCCCTTTCTTGTTCCAGTTATTGCTTCCCACCCATAGTGCCTCTTTCTCTTACCTCAGTAGGGTTCTGTACACAGTCACAGACTGTAGGGCCTCAGGCATCAGTCTGCAGCAATATCTGTGGCTAAACTGTCAGTAACTTCAGGCAACTTCTCCTTTGCATCATGGAGAGTGGACAGGCTGTTCCTCTTCCCCTAAGTAGGTTGCATGTCCCTTCTTTCTCCTGGGGTACAGGTGTTGCTCTGTGTTGAATCCTTTCTTGATTCGTAAATATCAGTTTCCCCCACCTCCTGACACACACACACACACACACACACACACACACACACACACCCCTCCTCCAGGTGTGACCAGGTCCTCTAACTAAATGTGCTTGACAATGACATGCTCTTTTCTGAGCAGGAAAGTATTCAGTTGGTATGAGATGTACCATGTTATCTCCTTCTACTGAGTCACTCAGGGAAATATATTTCAAGATGGAGACAACATCTAGAGTTCTTGTTTTTTTGTTGTTTTGTTTTTTTTTTTACAATTACAATATCCAGTTTATTTGTATTTGGCAAATTTAAAGAAAATACTCAATTATTTATCTTGGTGAGTCTGAAGATTTATATCTAATTTTTTTTTATAATTTAATTTAATTTTACATATCAGCCATGGATTCCCCTGTCCTCCCCCCACCCCCGCAACATTCCCCCCAGCCCACCTCCCATTCCCATCTCCTCCAGGGCAAAGACTCCCCTGGGAATTCAGCTGAACCTGGTAAATTCAGTCCAGGCAGGTCCAGAACCCTCCTCCCCTAAACCAAACAAAGATGCAACAAAGAAAGAGAACTAAAAAATACTCAATAAAGTACTGGCAAACAGACTGCATGAACACATCAAAACAATTATCCACCATGATCAAGTGGGCTTCATCCCAGGGATGCAAGGGTGGTTCAACATATGAAAATCTGTCAATGTAATACACCATATAAACAAACTGAAAGAAAAAAAACCCACATGATCATCTCACTAGATGCTGAAAAGGCATTTGACAAAATCCAACACCCCTTCATGATAAAGGTCTTGGAGAGATCAGGAATACAGGGAACATACCTAAACATAATAAAGGCAATTTACTGCAAGCCAACAGCCAACATCAAATTAAATGGAGAGAAACTCAAAGTGATTCCACTAAAATCAGGAACAAGGCAAGGCTATCCGCTCTCCCCATACTTATTCAATATAGTACTTGAAGTTCTAGCCAGAGCAATAAGACAACATAAGGAGATTAAGGGGATACAAATTGGAAAGGAAGAAGTCAAGCTTTCCCTATTTGCAGATGACGTGATAGTATACATGAGTGACCCCAAAAATTCAACCAAGGGACTGATACAGCTTTTAAACACTTTCAGCAACATAGCAGGATACAAGATCATCTCAAAAAGATCAGTAGCCCTCCTATATACAATGGACAAACAGGCTGAGAAGGAAATTAGAGATACATCACCCTTTACAATAGCCATAAATGATATAAAATACCTTGGGGTAACTCTAACATCTAGAGTTCTTAAGGTGGGCACCAACACCAGCCTACTTTAGTTGTGAATGTGAAGAAGTAGAACTTGTTTCCTTTTAAGTCACTAGGATTCAAGAATTTTTGTTTCTTTAGCACAGGGTAAGTAACTTAAGCAATAAATGGGATCTGGGGATTCTGCCTACCTCAGCCCCTCCACTACAATGGGCTTAAACATCCTGTAGGCTTTAGGGCACATTTGAGCATCCTTTGCTTTCTTTTCAAGAGGCAGCACCTGAATCCATTCCAGGAAGCTCTTTGTTATCTTACATCTAACCTGACTGTTCTCCAAAGAGCTTGTAGATGCTATACATTTTCAGAACAATTTTAACTGTGTCTCATCGCATGGACCCTGTGTTTTTATATGGCAAGGATAACAACTGGATATTTCTTTTTCTGGTCATAAAGTAAATCTCAGAAATGAGGATGAAAGCTGAAATGATTTGGGAATTACAACCTCAACGTTCTCCGAACATTTCCAAATTTGTACCGAGATAGGGCCAGCCTGCTATTACTTGGCTGCAGGCAGTGATAACTCTGCATGACAACGAAAGGAAATCAAGGTACCTAATTGCAAGCTCTAAAAGCTGCTCATGATTTCAAGATGTCAATCATTTTTCCTGACTGGAACTCATATTAGGATTTTTCAAATGCGGAACAATTTATGATAACACCTGGTCTTCCATTTAGTTGAGCACAGAACCTTCTACAAATATTTCCCTATGACTTGTGATGACCTTCCTCTTCAGGATTGAGTCTGTTAAGATTTTCCTCTGGAAACCTTGCTTCAGAGTCTAATAAGGTAAATAATGAAGCGATGAGACACATTTTTTTCTCATTCAATTTAATGAAAGTCATTTCTTCTAAGTCATCCTGGAAGTTGATTTTAAATCTATTTCAAGATTTAGGAAAAAATGTGAAAATGCTCCCTTTCAGCCCTGTGGTGGTATGGTGGTATTTTTCCAGATACTCCTGATATGAGCCACAAGCTCACCAAGTAACAATCAAAGTCATGGCCATGAGACTGACCTGTGAAGAGGACCAAGCTTGCAATGGCAGCTTCACTGCCCTTTAACTCTGCTCCACTGACCTGGTCACATCGGCACTGTGTGTCTATGGTCAAGGCCTCAGAACCACACAGCAGAGGCAGGGCAAAACAGTGCTCCCCATATCACCTTCTCCTCAGAGACACCCAAGTTCTAATGAAAGCACCGACTTTAGTACCCCATATCAGACCCACAGAATTCTAGGCTCCAGGGGTCACAGCAGGAATCCATGGACAGTGGATTACTGGAAACAGTGCTGGAGCTGGAGAAAAATGGGTTTCCAACCCTGCTTCTGTTTCTTTGGAGCTATGTATGTTTGGGACATTATTTTATTTACCTATGTCAACTTTTCCTGGGATAACATCATCAACTCCATTAAGCCTTAAGAACCCACATCTTAAACTGTAGCATGCATGATGTCAAATGCATAGGTTCTTGGCATCATGGTTGCTCAATAATTCAAATATAGACATTCATTCAACATTTCCAATTCAACTAACAATCTCACCAGCAGCACTTATTAGTAATACTGGGACAACCAGTAGCAATTACACCACACCAAATGCTGCTCACCATAATCTTCATATTGCTCCCTAAACATTGTGCGTGACCACGTTTGCTTTACAAAGTGGAACTAAGGTACAAAGGTTTTTAAAATCTCACTCACAGAAACCAAATTTGACTCAAAGTGTAAGACCCTGCCGGCTGCCATTATACAGAGTATAATGTAGTGTGACATTCATTGTCTAAGGGGCAGGCAGTCCAGTAAACGAGTGCTTTCAAAGAAGGGAGCAGAAGACAGAAATCCACAGAGACTCACAACACAAAGTACAGAAATCTACAGCTGCCTTGGGGAGAAAGGAAGCGTCATTTCAATGAGGTTATGTTTGTGTAGGAGCTACAAAACCAATAAGGATGCAGGTGTGCTGTAGGTACCAAGAGGAACCTGTGAGGCAAAGGTGTTACAGTGTGTACCACACACTTAGTCTTGGACAAAAATTAGTGTGCCTCGAGATTAGTCAGTATATATAGACCTTACTGTCCACGTGGGAAAACAGAACAAAGTGATATTATAAAGATGGGCAGGTGGAAAAGCATGGTTGGGGGAAAAGGAGGTGGCTTTTAACAACATGACTGTGTGGCTAAGGTACAATCTTGGTAAATTTCTGTGTCTAATATGATATAAAGGGACTGAGGGCGGAGGGGATTGGCTGGGTCATCCACACAGACACTCTGAGACATCGCTGGGAATGGAAAACAAGACTGTGTCCCATCTGTCAATATCTTCACAAAGGAAGGAGGGTGACCAGAAATCAAGCAGTGAAGGCAGTAAGGACAGGGATGGAGTAATTCCCCACAACACTGATAGGCACAATTGCTGAAGAGAAACAAGGGCTTACACTGTCGGGCATTTCCCCCGTTTCTTAAAATACTTACTATTTCATCCTCTTTTGATGTAAAAACTGCCATCCCCACCAATACTCACTGTTCTTTCCATTATAGTTTAAAAGTCTGAAAAATAGCTACCCTAGTAGTCCCATGGCATATACAAATCTCAGATTTGAAGGAAACTTTCAAATATATTCTACATATTCAGGTGCATCTGGTTACAGCTTCCTTAGCTAGATAGCTTTTTAGATTAAATTTCTCCTTCGGTAGCACTTGTGTCTTTAGAAATTGCTGAATTTTAAGATGGTATATGTAGAGATCATCCTTATTGACAAGCAGAGAAGGTGACCTTCATGCACAGGAGGACTTGGGAAGAAGATTTACCTATGAGAACTTGACTTCAGTGGAAAATGTCAGCCCGAAAGATAGCAAAGTGGAGCATTAAAGAGGACATAGCATGGCCAACATTAGGACAGAAATATGTATATAAAGTTGACGTGGCTCAAGCAGAGGTTATTAGAGGGTGGATTTGGGGAGAAGTAGGACTGGGAAGAGAAGAGGTCACAAGGAGAATTTGAAGCCCTTTTAAATTTTAATTTAAATTTTTTTTATAATTTCACACATGAGAACTGTGTTTACATCATTTCTACCCCTCCCATTGCCTTCTCCAACTTCTCCCAAATCTCCTCCCTCACTCCCTCTTGATTTCATGACATCTTCTTCTTTAATTATTACTATTATTACACATGTGTGCATGCATGCACAGACAGACACACACACACACACACACACACACACACACACACACACACACACACTATGTGGTTTAAATATAAAATGTTTCCATATGGCCTTTTAAGCCTCCCTGGTATTATAATCCCTTTTCTTTCCCAGTCCCTCGATGGTGTTCTCCCTGCCCCCTTCCCAGTCAAATTCCCCCATTTTCCCCACTTCTGCCTTCACAACACCTGTGTTCTACTAATCCCCTCCCTAGGGTCCCTTCTCTCCCCTCTGACTACAGTTCCTTTTGACTTTGCTGGAGTCTGACATTACTTCAAGTTATAGATTTATCTAATATCCAATGGTGACTGAGAGAAACATTTTGAGCCACAGTGGGTCATGCTATTTGAAGCTAGAGGCAGTGTTGTGGTCTGACTAGATAGACAGACTGTGAGGGGGAGTCAATTAGGAACTCCACAACAGCCTTGGCAAATCGTGCTGAGACCTCAAAATAAGGAAAGTAATACACAGGTTTGAAAAAACATGATCAATTTAAGAGGGAGAAATAGGGGGCACCCTGCAGTCAGTGAGTCAGGAGAAGGTGTCACTGGATAACAAATGGGATGAAGAGAGTCTGGATACTGGTCTGCATAGGTGGGGTGCTCTACACAAAATCAGGGGTGGCAGACAGCATTCTAGAGTAGTAACCTGCTTGGCAGGCATTGACGTTGAAGTATCTGGAGGAATTTTGAGAGGTTACTTCCAAAGGAAAGACCCTGCCATTTCCATCAGGTTTCCCAGATCACACCTATAAGCCCATGGTGAAGTGATCTCCTGCATCCCTTTAGACTGAATTAGATGATCAGCCCTTCCAGGTTCAAATACGGTAGATATAGACAGAACTGAGATACTCCAACCCCAAGGCACTGTATTAATTTTGGAACTGAATAAGTGCACATCTTCCCCAGACCAAGTTCTCAGAGGAAACTCGATCAAATATCTATGACAGGAGCATTCTACCAGTGTCAGGCACAGGAACATTAGTAAATTTATCTACGTCAAATTCTCAGTGATCACACTGACCTTGTAAGCACATAGAAGAGGCATTTACTCCCAAGTAGGTCCCTGGGAAAGGTTTGATAGAAATCAGATTTGTTTGGGGGTTTTTCATACTGAAAAAAAAGTAGATAAAAATATTCAAAATCCACAGACTAATGTAGTGAGGCCTGATTGGGCTTATCTGGGGGAACTTTCTTCCCCTGTGATTTAGATTTTCTGTGTTATAAATAATTTTATAACAGTGTCTAAATCCATTATATCTAACTTTAATTGCAATATTTTTATTTTCATTCTA
>CABHPP010116074.1:279-14241 GCA_902168425.1 Peromyscus attwateri
AAGAGGAATACAGCTCTATCTCTGTGGCTCCCTGAATGGGGAGGGGGGAAGCAGGAGCCTCATCCAAAAGGTAGGCCAGGCAGGCTTGTCACAAAGAGACTGGCAGTCCTACCCTGAGGACAATCATAGCTTCATAAGCTTCAAATCCAGTTAGAGGTTTTGGAGAGACAGTGATTCCTCTGGCAGACGAGTTAGCAGTGGAAAGGAATCCCATTGTGTAACTATTCCGTGGCTTCAAAGGCAGTGGCCCCCCAACCATCTTTAGAGGGAAAATATCATTGAAAACTGAGTTATCCTGGGGAGCCAGGAACACAGAACAACCACAAATGGAAAATTAACTGGCCACCTCAGTGAAGTAAGAGAGCCTTGGAAGGCAGTTGGGAGAGTTGAGGGGCCAGATGCTGATAAATGAAATGATTGATCAGTGGTGGCAGTGAGGCAGCCAGGGAAAGAAAGTTCCAGGCTCCATGGTCTGCAGTTGATCTCATCTACTGAGAATAGCACTGGAATTTGATAGTCGTAAATGGAAGGTCAGTGAATGGATTGACCTCTGAAGCCACCTATCTACCATTTGCTTCTGGAGAGCCCAAGAATTCTGAAGTTCCCGGACTTCTTGAAACCCACAGCTGCTCCCAGGGTTAATCCTCAAGATATCTGGGATGTAATAAGCTGGATCTTCTGCCTGTACTGGTAACAATGTGCTCCTAACTGCTCCTACTGAACATGGGAACAGACGGCTTCAGCTAGAATATCAGCCATGGGAAGGGGCATGATCTGGAGACTCTGAAGAGTGAGAGAATCTGCCCAGCTTACAGACTATAGAGCTGACTGTGGCTAGCAGGGGTCTCTGGGACAAAAAGAGAGGGGGCAACTGCAGCAAAGGTGAACTGGCAGTCGTTGAACACATGCTCAATACAAGCTTGGTACCAGAAGACACCACAGGACAGAAGGATCAATTGAGCATCTCACCACCATGCATACAATGGCGGCCTCTGGTCTCCAAGGAGCCAGAGATAAGCTATATAGCATTACGGAGTTCTGGCTTTCTTTTTTACCCCGTGTGCTCACCGTGTTTCATTTTCACTACAATTTTGCCAGCATTTTTACTTCATTATATTTCATATCTTATCTTTCACTCCTCTCCAAAAATTCATGTAACTTGTTTACCTCTCTTCCTACTCTCTGGCTCTCCCAGATGAAGCACTGCAATCAATAGCGGCTGAGAACAAGAACGGGAGAATCCGTCTTCTCAAGGGACACGCTCCTTGATAGGTTATCCCACTGCAAATGGTTAGTTCTAAACACACAAACCTAAGAACCGCACTGAATTTTGGGGTGGAGGCGCAGGAGGAGTTGAAGCCACAGAGGGAGAGGTGGAAATACTTAAAAAAAAAACAAGGAAAGGAAAGAAGCAACATCAAAACCTGTAAGGGGAGCCATGAGATGGCTCAGCAGGGAAAGGCACTTGCCTATTTGCAGCAAAGATTCATGACCTGGGTTTAATCCCTAGGGGCCACATGGCGCGCACACACACACACACACACACACACACACACACACACACTCGCATGATTAAAAACTACACTTTAAATGATCTATAAAGGAACAACACCAATTCACTTACAAAGGCAAACACATCAGAATAACACCAGATCCCTCCTTAGCAACCCTAAAATTCAGGAAATCGTGGTCCTAGGATGGAGCTTTCTACTGTTATTGTGTCAAATTGACATAGTGTCAAACTGTCCTCTGTCTATGTTTATACCAGTGGACAACTGGTACTTTCAGCCTAATCAGAGAAGTCTTTCTCTGCAGTGAAGGACAGTGAATACAGACTCGTGTCTATTCAAAGTCCTGAGAATAAGTGATGGTTGAATGCTCAGTGCTAAACAGAGCATCAATATAACCCCATAAGGCTCAGAGAGTATCTTGGAAGAGAGACTAGAAAGAGCATGAGAGCTACAAGCTAGAGAAGAGGGTTAGGAGATGCCGTCTCTTGGGGCATGACCCAGCTATTGTAAACATGGTCTCACAGCAGCTATGGTTATCTGCACTGCACTTGCACAACAACGGGCCTATCAATAATCAGTTGTGAATAGGAAGGGGCTCAAGGGGCCTCCCCAAGAAGCTATTGGCAGCTGAGGGAGACGGGGAGTCATTAATATCTTCAGTGGTGAGCTGCACAGGCTCCAGTGGTGAGTTCCACACCTGCGCCTAGATGAGGAGTCCTGGTTAAGCTCAGTGGGTCACAGGGCAACACAGAAGACGTGAACGTGGGCAAGAAGCTTGTAAGGAGGAGATGGTGTTAATAGAAGATAAAGTGAAGTAAGAGAGGCTGAGTGTGAACAATTAGAATGCATCATACACAGGTTTGACTTTGTCAAGGAACAAATTTAATTAATTAAAAAGTGAATAATACATATAAAAGAAAAGAGAAACAATTTTTAATTTTTAAAATGATAACATAATTGCATTATTTCTCCTTTCTCTTTCCTCTACCTAATGACTTGATACACCCTCCCCTGCTCTATTTCAAATTTGGGTCCTTATTTCTTTATATTTATATATATATATATATATATATATATATATATACATATATATATTCCTAAATACATAAATATAGTGTGTTACCTGTATGTCCGTGCTTTAGAAGTATAGATTTTTGAATAGATAAAAATGAAGGCCAAAAGCTTAGTCGTCACTACATATTTAAGTTTGAAGATGAAGCGAATTAGCAGACTGTTTACTCCTAGACAAATGTACAAGGAAGATGTGAGAATAATAAGAGAAATTTTTCAAATGGGAATTGCATTTTATTTTCATATTTTTTTCTGGTTTTTTTTATTCAGAATAGATTCTTTTCATATAACATATTCTGGTTATGGTTTCCCCTCCCCGCAGCGCCTCTGAGATCCTCGCTACCTCCCCTCCCATCCCAGTCCACTCCCTTTATATCTCTCCTTAGAAAACAAGCATCTAAAGGATAATAATACAATAAAACAAAAACAAATTGGAAAGGGACAAAACAAACAAACAAAAAGAAGAGCCAAAGAAAAAGCACAAGGAACACACATAGAAGCAGAGGCATACACATTCAAAGACACAAGAAGCCATAAAAACACAAATCAGAAGTCATTATACATATGCAAAGGACCTGTAAGGTGAAAAAAAAATATACTGACAAAACATTATGAAACACAGAACCTCCAGAAATGCCATTGAGTTCGTTTTGTGTTGGCCATCTACTGCTGGGCATGAGGTTTGTCCTCCATAGTAGCTTATATCCCCTGGTGAAACTGTTGGAGAATATTTTTTTTCATTTGTGAGTATTTATCATTTGGAGATAGCTTCTGAGTTAAGAAATTGTGTCCACTTCTCTCCTCACTGGGACCCCATCTCGTGCAGACCCGTGCAGGCCCTGTGCATGCTGCCACAGTCTCTAGGAGTTGATATGTGCATGGGCCTGATGCGTTTAGACTAACTGTTAGAGGGCCTTTTCTCCTTGGTGTCCTCTACCTGCTCTTGCTTTTACAATCATTCCACCTCCGCTTTCACGGAGTTCCCTGAGTCCTGAGGGAAGGGGTTCAATGGAGCCATCCCATTTTGGACTGAGTATTCCAAGGTCTCTCACTCTTTGTACATTGTCTGAATGTGGGTCTGTTTTTGTTCCCATTGACTACAGGAAGAAGCTTCCCAGATGATGGCTGACCAAGGCACTGGTCATATTTGCCTTTCTGGGTTACCTCACTCAGGATGATTTTTTTTTTCTAGCTCCATCCATTTAGCTGCAAATTTTGTGATTTCATTTTTTAGCAGCTGAGTACAATAAATAATAGAAGCAATACAAAGACAACAATTGAAGAAATTATACTAATAATGATTCAAAGTAACACACCAGAAATTAGAGTCATTGTGCTCTACACAATGAGTAAGCTTAGACTCATTGTGGGTACATTAAAACACTAAGAACTTCTATCAGAGTTAGGATTTTTTCAGCAAAAAGCTAGATAGGCTCTATCAATACTACCAAGTCACCTGTTGTATCACAAAAGCAACAGATAATATGTAATGAGTGTGGTTCTGTTAATAAAACTTTATTAATAAAATAAGCAGTATGCTAGATTTCTCTTGTGGGCATTACTTTGTTAACTTTTTACATACAAAAACATCCATAACAAAGACTAATGATTGATTTTTAAATAAATACACTGAAGACTAGATGATGAGTGTTCAGTGTTGAAATTCTGAAGAAAATTTGGGATTTTTTTATTACATAATATTTTATTGATTATTTGGGAATTTCACACCATGCATCTTAATTACACTTACTTCCCAGTCCTCCCAGGTCTTCCCCTCACCCTTCTGACCACCCAGAAAGAGAAGAAGGAAAAAATAATCCAATTTGTGTTGCCCTTATATTCACTGGAGCATGGTCAAACTCCCCGTGGCCAGCCTATCAAAGAAAACTGAGTCCTTCCCCACCATACCTCCACCAGAAGCCATCAATTATGGAGAGCTATATTTCAGCATCCATATCACAATTTCTTAAGAGTTCTCTTCAATGGCTTTCTGTCTAGGCTGTTACTTTTTTAGGGGGTATGGATTGTCACAGAAGTTACAAACACAGGGTTTCTCTGTGTAGTTTTGGTGCTTTGTAACTCTTTGTAACTCTTCCTCAAGTGTAAGTCTGCTGTCATTGATACCACTATAAAGAGTAGCTTCCTTGCCCTTTACAGTTGGTGGGAGCACATATCATGGACATACACATGGTTTCCATGTGGTTTCTGGTGACAGCATGGACCATAGACATCCAATGTCAGCATGTGCCATGGACCTCAGCATAATCTCCAGTGGCAGTACAGACTATAGACATCAACCCAGCCCTCTGCTGCAGCATGGGCTATGGACACCATCATAGCCCTCAGTGGCAGCACAGGCCAGGGACATCATCATGGCCTCAGGGGTTACATAGGCCACCAATATGGTCCCTGGTGGTAGCCCAGCCCATGGACATCAACATGGTTTCAGGTGGCAGCACAGACCACAGACATCCACATGGTCTTTGGTGGTAACATGGGCAATGGACATCAATACAACCTCTGGCTGCAGCAGAACCATGGACCTCTGTGGCAGCATAGACCATGGACATCAACATAGCCTCAGGTGGCTGCACAGGCCACTCACATCAACATAGCCCCTGGCAACAGCATGGCCCATGGACAAAGCTTCTTAAATCTATATTTCTACCCACAGCCAAATTATCAAACAAATTTGAGAAGTAAATTAAATAAGGTCTGAAAATCTTCATCTTCCACGGGGCTTTTCTCCGGAAGCTAACCAGCAATAGGAAAGAATATGAAAGAAGACACAAACTCCAAAACTAAGAATTATGTTCCATTCCTTGGCTCATCAGATTATGGTGAAGCCGAATACCAAGGCTGCAAGTTCCTAAACACATGGAGTCTACGTTAGGCCAGATCAGAAGGCATCAGTAGAAACTGCTTCAAGAAAATGTAATTGAAACAACAGAGACTGTGTTTGCACTGATTCAGAAGATACATTAGTGAGAAGGGCAAGTTCTAGGGATGGAGTGGTTGTAAGTACGTGGGAAAACTACAGAAAATAACTATTATTAACTTCAGAGGACACAGAGAGTCTTGCAAACATATTAGCTGCTGACCAGTACATGACTCAGCTCTGACAGTGTTCACAGAGCCTCAAAACTACACATGAATCCAATCAGAATATAGTTACAGAACTATAGAGAAAATAAGGAAGGAAGAATGATGGTGTGCGGTGCATGGAAAGGTACAAAGCTTCAGCTTCATTTTCCAACTAATATATCAAGTCAAAAATGTAAAAATATTCAATGCTGTGAAAATTTAAGGTAGTTTTAGGAGTGGCTCTCAAACAAACAGCAGAGATTGAGTGTGCTTGTACCTGGGTACTTTGGAGTAAGGGCAGCAAGAATGGTTTTCAAAACCTTGTAGAACAAGTTGACTCTAACTGTGCACCTATGTAAAACTTTGATTTTGAAAAGCTCCATTTGTAAGCATGGAGAACACTTTTCCATCAGCAGAAAAACCACCAATGGCATGTTTAATCAGTGGGTTTTCTACAGCAGCTCGGAAAGCAATGAAATGGAGCTTTTGTGTTTCAAGAGGGATAAGCCAAAGGTGAGGGGGACCAAAACAACAAACAAACAAAAACACCCAGTGGTGATCAAAACTGTTCCCCCCCACCCCCAAAAAAAAGCAAATAGAAGAAAGAGATGTAAAACACAGTAGAAGGTGTATAAACGTGAAAACCAATGTTACATGCTATCTATATAGACACACGCCTGTAGGAAAGAATGAAAAGTTGCATAGGCAATATAAATAGTCAATTTTTTGGTTGCCTCCTGGAGAGAGGACAATGAGTGGTCTATGAAGTGCTTCTGCTCTAGGCCCTGTTTCTCTAAAAGTAATTTAAGCTCAGCAAATGAGGTGAAGTAATAGGTAGTCAAGGCAGGAAGGGCAAGAAAGGGAAGGGTGAACATGAGGAGCAATAGAAACCTTAAGACTAGTAATATTTTCCCTCTCTCTGACATTTAATCCCTCTCCTTAAGCTTTCTTTTGTAGCTCCCTTTCTCTATTTTTTGTTTTTTTTTGGGGGGGGGGGTATATACATATTTCAGCTTTCTTTTTTTCTCTCTTTTTTATTTTTTTAATTTTTTTTAAATTTTATAATTTAATTTAATTTTGCATATCAGCCACAGATTCCCTTGTTCTCCCCCCTCCTGCGCCCGCCACCCCCCACCCCCCCCCCCCCCCCCCCAGCCCACCCCCCATTCCCATCTCCTCCAGGGCAAAGATTCCCCTGGGGATTGAGTTCAACCTGGTAGATTCAGTCCAGGCAGGTCCAGTCCCCTCCTCCCAGGCTGAGCCAAGTGTCCCTGTATAGGCCCCAGGTTCCAAACAGCCAGCTCATGCACTGAGGACAGGTCCCGGTCCCACTGCCCGGATGCCTCCCAAACAGATCAAGCTAATCAACTGTCTCACTTATCCAGAGGGCCTGATCCAGTTGGGGGCTCCTCAGCTATTGGTTCATAGTTAATGTGTTTCCATTTGTTTGGCTAATTGTCCCTGTGCTTTTTCCAATGTTGGTCTCAACAATTCTCGCTCATACAAACCCTCCTCTTTCTCGCCAATTGGACTCCTGGAGCTCCACCTAGGGCCTGGCCATGGATCTCTGCATCTGGTTCCCTCAGTCATTGGATGAGGTTTCTAGCACAACAATTAGGGTGTTTGGCCATCCTATCACCAGAGTAGGTCATTTCAGGCTTTCTCTTGACCATTGCCAGTAGTCTATTGTGGAGGTATCTTTGTGGATTTCTGTGGACCTCTCTAGCACTTTGTTTCTTCCTATTCTCATGTGGTCTTCATTTATCATGGTCTCTTATTCCTTGTTCTCCCTCTCTGTTCTTGATCCAGCTGGGATCTCCCGCTCCCTTAAGCTCTCTTTCCCTCAACCCTTGCCCTTCATTACCCCCACTCACGTCCAGGTTGTTCATGTAGATCTCATCCATTTCTCTGTCATATGGCGCTTTCTTAGAAAATTGGGAATCAATCTCCCCCAAGTCCCAGCTATACCACTCTTGGGCATATACCAAGGAATACTCAATCATACCACAAGGGCACTTGCTCAGCTATGTTCATATCAGCATTATTTGTAATAGCCAGAACCTGGAAACAACCTAGATGCCCTTCAACTGAAGAATGGATAAATAAAATGTGGTACATATACACAATGGAATACTACTCAGCAGAGAAAAACAATGACATCATGAGGTTTGCAGGCAAATGGATGGATCTAGAAAAAATCTTCCTGAGTGAGGTAACCCAGATTCAGAAAGACAAACATGTATGTACTCACTCATAGGAGGATACTAGATGTAAAACAAAGATGACTAGATTCCTACTCACAACTCCAGGGAGGCTACCTAGAAAACAAGACCTCAAGAAAGACACAGGGATATTTCAGTTTTCTAATATACTGCTGAAGCAACTGTGTCTAAAGCAAGTTACAGTCTTCCTCAGTCAGCTCAATAAAGACCCCTAAGAGAAAATCTGTTGTACAGGGGTAACCCCCTGTCTCTCCCCTTCTCTCCCTCCCCTCCTCCTCTCTCTATCTTCCACCTTTTCTTTTAAAGTTTTCATTTGTTGTTTGTTTGTGTGTGTGTGTGTGTGTGTGTGTGTGTGTGTGTGTGTGTGTGTGTATGTGTGTGTGTGTGTTGCTGGGGACTGAACTTAAGACCTCATGCATCTTAGGCAAGTAATCTGTCGCTAAACTGTATAACCAGCAACTCGCTCCTCTGTTTTACACAACAGAGCTTCAATTATGGTTGTTTTCTATGTCAGCTCACCATGCAATGACATATTTGAACAGACCTATTATTAAAATCAATGCGGAATGTGAAGCCCAATTTTTACTATTGACTATAACAATAAGGGATAAAGTAACTCTTTTCAAGATTGGTTGAATTCAAGCACCCATGTCATCGAGAGCCACCCTCTTCCTACTCTGTCCTTCTCAGAGTGTTGACTCAATTCTCCCCTACAGTCCACAAAGACTTGCTGTCTTGCTGTCTATAGAAGGACAATGGCTGTTCCCTTCAGTCCATCTCTGCCTGTATGGCTGAGGAGGTGACTTTGCATTGTCTTCATGTTGCAGAGAGGATAAGAGAGTTTTCTGGGGCTCCTTTTCACAGAAGTATTAATCCTGCTCCTGAGAGTTCTGCTTCATGACCTGATACTTTCCAATGCTCTGCCTCCTAAAATCATCAGCTGGGGGCAGAAGTTTGACAAATGAATTTTGATATTTCCTCACTTGCTTACTATTGCTATAACACAGTAACTATAAACAATTTGGGGGAAAGGGGATTTATTTGGCTTACATGTTATTATGTGGGAGCCCACTCCCACCTTTTGCAGGGTTCTGAGGTGAAGGAGAGAGGAATGAAGAAATATCAGATAGAAAGAGAGACCTAGACGATGAGAAGAAAGACGGAAACACAGGAGGATAACTTCAGGAGGGACTGGGTCAATACCCACCAGCCTCATCTTTTATTGAAAAGGGCTTTTTATAATATGCCAAGGGGAGGAGCAAAAGACCTCCCCCTTGCAAGATCAAAGCATACCATACAGCCAAGTATAGACCCTTCCAAACACCTGGTAACCACGCCCACGGTCAAATCATCCCATTATGCAGCCCTGCTGGGTAAAGCAAGCTCAGATTCTCTGATACTGAGTAATTCTCTCTAGGAAGCCTCTGTGGGCTTCCACATTATTATAGTCATCATTGATGAAGGTCAGGATAAGAATTCAAGATGGGACCCTGGAGGCAGGAACTCAAGCAAAGACCATAGAGGAATTCTGTTCCCTGCCCTGCTCCCCACGGCATGTTCAGTGTGTTTTCATATACAGCCCAGAACCACCTGTCCAGGTTGACACCACTGACAGTGGGCTGGGCCCTCGTGTAAAAGTTGTTAATCAAGAAAATGCTTCCACAGACTTTCCCAAAAGCAATGGGATAAAGGGATTTTTCTCAATTGAGGTTCTCTCTTCCAAAATGATCCTATCCTGTGTCATGTTGACAAAAAAAAAAAAAAAAAAAAAAAAATTCAACCAGCACACAGCTAAACATAAACACTCAGCCCACTGTATGTTTGCAACTATAATGCCCCTGAAGGTCACATTTGCCATGGTTGGGTCATATGTTCATGCTATAAATACTACAGAAGATGGAGAAACGGATGGATTTTTAATCTCTAAAGTGCTGCTGTGGTTTCGATGAGAAATGTCCCCAGAGGCTCACATATCTGAACTCTTGGTTCCTAGCTGGTGGTGCTGTTTGAAGAAGTTGTGGGATCTTTAGGAGATGGAACCTTCCTGAAGGAAGTGTGTCACTGGGGGTTCACTTTGAGTGTTCTCATACCCTCACCCCACTTCTGCTTCTCTCTCTCTCTCTCTCTCTCTCTCTCTCTCTCTCTCTCTCTCTCTCAGCTTTGAGTTTACAGTTAAAAATTGCATCTCTCAGTTTTCTGCTCTAGCTGCCTACTGCTGGGTCTCTCTCCCCACCCCACCCGCCCCCGCCCCCACCGCCCCATAATGGAATCTCCTTCTGAAACCATGAGCCTTTCTTCTGTATGTTTCAGTGGACCTGATATTTTTATCACAGCAATAGAAAAACAACAAAGACAAGTGGGAAGAAGGTTCTGTTAGTGAATAAGCAGGGAGTATGACATGACTGTTGATTAAGCAGTCAATAGTATCTGTCCTCACTTTGGGCACCCTAGACCATCTACTACAGTTCCCATCAAAGGGAAGAGTGATGCCCAATGGCTATAACCATACACAGTGGACATAGCAGTAATGCTTCTTAAAGGCAGAATGGTTCAAAAAGAAAGGCAATGGCAAATGGAAGAAACACCAGTGGTTTCCAATGGCAACAAAGTTGCTCCATATATTTATGGTTGAGTCATCACAGAAAAATCACAGTTGCATTGGCCAACATGGTAGCCATTATCAACAGGTGGTTATTAAACTAACATGAATAAAAGCTTAAAATTCGGATCATCATATTAGCCACATTTTAAGTGTGCAACAGTCACCTTTGGCTCATGGCTATCCTGTTGGACTTCATAGATCAGGAACATTTCCTCCTTATAGAAAATTCATTGGATAGTACTAAGCTACAAGGGACAAATTTTTAAAGGCAGATCCACATATGCAGGAATACAATTAAATTAAAGCTGATCTGAAGGCATCTCCAGGGATACCTGGGGCAATGGTACAGATCTTTGGCCAGAGAGGAATTAAATGTCCTAGCTAATGATTTATAAGGTTCTGTTTAAATCTTGAAATTCCCTCTGGAGGCATCTAGTGCTGGCTTTCTATGTTGTTTATAGTGAAAAATGTATAGAATGGTAGTTCACATCTGCTTTACCTGGTCATTCAGCCTAATGTTGGCTGTCTGTTCAGTGAGCAATAATGAAAGAACTCCCTGAACCTCATCTTTCTTGACACAGACATCTAACTACCATCTTGGCCAATCATGAACCTGGAATACAGCATATTCTGTGTATGTGAGAGAAGACTTAGGAAGCTGTGCTCAGGTGTACCACCAGGCCTTCCTAATGGTGCTGTGTGCTTTTGTGGTTCTGATACTGTTTGTTCTTAACTTACCATAAATCTTTCATGAGTGTGCCTTGTTAACGTTCTGTGAGTCTTCTCAATTTTCTGACCCGGAGTAATTGCCACACCATATGGTAGCCAATCAGATTTGGTCATTAACACACATGAAACAAACTCCAGACACTGCTAGAAATAAGGAAGCTGAGCTTGACAAGGCTCTGGAGGTCCTGCACTACCAGGGGAGAGTAAGAAGCACCATGCTTTATGTGAGGTTTAGTTATCCTTGTTTGTTCTTACATAACAGAAAAAAGTCTTAAGTAAGTTGGTGTATATAAATAAGGGCATATATATAAAATAGGGTTTTGTCTTCACAAAACCCTAAAAATGACACCATTTTATTCTCTAAAGCTCAATTTTCTCTGTTGTAAAATGGAAGCTATGGCAGAATTTGCATCACAGTACTCACTGAGGGTTAATTCATATAATACAATTCAGTGAGTAAGTACAATGCTGATCATGCATGTAGCATAAACTCCATGAATGCAAGCTCTTGCTATTACTCCTTCCAAATAAAAGTATTTGTGAAATATGAATATTTATAACAAAGCTGGGTAATGCATTACCTTAAGTATCTTATTATCTATCTGAGATTTTTATTTCATTCTAGTAACAATGTCTCAATTACTTTCCAATTTTGCATCTATCTTGCTTTTCTTTAAATGATATTTTATATAAACATACACTCAATCTAAATAGAGGGCTATATCTTCCAACCCTCCACAGTAAATATTTTTATAAACTCAATTGATGAACTTGGTTTATTAAAATTCTATGTTCTTATTCTATGCATGGAACTTGCTAGGTGGGGAAATTATGAATGTAATTGTTAGGCCACTAACTTCAATTTCTTCCCTGGTGGTTAATCATGGATCTGAATCCCGGTAGCATAAATGGCTTCCCAGCAATTCTCAAGTATAATCCTCTCCTTTTACAGTGAGATCTCACAGCTAGAAATTATAGAAACGGAGCTCAAATACAATCAGATCCATGTAAAGTCAAAGCTGTAAGAATATATAGAATGATATTATACACGTTTGAAGCACATATCTTTTATAATAGAACAGCAGATTGAAGAGACAAAGGGAAATTTAAGAGATTATTCAAACCAATTTATGCAGCAATACTTCAAAGAGTCAAAAAATTATAGAAAATTCTTCCTACCAATAAAGAACTTGGAGCCCTAGTTAGAATAACTATCCTAACCATTTGAGGCTCTTTAAGTCACATGAAGCAGAAACTCATTCGTGATAGTTCAAATGAAATGGCGGCTTGTTAGAAGACCATCGTAAAGAAAGAAAAGGATGTGTGGCTGAACCTCACACAAGCCAGATTTGGAAAAACTCTTTCCCTATCAAGTTCTCTGACCTCCGTCTTTCTTGGATTCTTTGCTCCGGATTTCTGTCTATCTCACCTGCCTTCCTCTGTTTGCTTTATCTAAGTGTAACTCAACCAACATGACCCTTCACTCTGTGGTCAATCACTTTGAGCCACCAGCATGTGCCTCTCATTTCTGCAAGGGCAGAGCCCTTCTTGCTGTTATAGTCAGTCTGCATGCTTTATCCTTGGCTGAGAAGTTCATCAATTGGTGTCCAATTTGGTAGGAGGTTTGTGAGCACATGGAGTCTAGATATGACCTCTATGGGTCTGCAGGAGAATGTGTGCAAATGTATCCTTTGCACATACGAATTAGGGCTCTCCAGAATAATAATACCAATAAAATATATACAATTATAAGCTAAGATTGGGCCAGCAAGACAGTTCAGTAGGTAAAAGCCTAAAGACTTCAATTCTCAGATCCTTTGGGTAGTAAGAACTGACTCCTGAAGAAATCCTCAAAATACTGAGTATGCATGTACAAGCACATATACATGTGTACACACACACATACATACTACTAATAAATATTTTTAAGGAAAGGATTTATTATTTTGGTCTTTAAATAGACCTACAATGTATGTCTTGAGTGAGGAGAAGTGATTTATTCTCAGTCTGAGAAGCAAGAACCTCAGCATAAGAGGCACCAATGGTCTCCCCAATAAAGATTGCAGACCAGTAGACCCCTGGAGAGTCACTGGTACAAATCCCAGTTCAGAAAGTGATGAGCATAGAGACTGAAATTCATAGGCAATTGCAGCATCAAAAACAATTGATCAAAAGCAAAACCTTTCTCCTGCTTTTTAAGCATCTCATCTGGGTCATGCTGCCTACAATCAGGATGGGTCTTTCCCATTTAGTCTGCCATCTCACAAGCCAGTATTCATTGAAAGCATTCTCAAACACACCCAGAAATGTGCTTTGCTGATTCTCTAGTCATCATCAATCCAGTGAAGTTAGATTATCCATCATAAAATGGACTATTTGAATGTTTACATCTGCCCTAAGTTCATACCTTTAAGTCTAACCCCTTAGTGTGATGGTTTTAGATGTCCTTGTGTGACTGACTATCCTGAGATAAAAACAGAGAAACAGGGGAAAAAATAAAGAAGAAAATTTCCTTGTTTAATTACTATACTACAGGTTTACTACTGGATTCAAATAAAGAGTCTGGATGTGGTAAAATTTAGAAAGTATTTTTTTTTATTGCCCAAACTGAGGACATCAGATGGGTGTAGGACAGTATGGGGACCTGAGAGGACAGAAGAGAGAAAAGGGAAAAATTCATCCAAATCAGCTCAGAGCGCTCTCTCTCTCTCTCTCTCTCTCTCTCTCTCTCTCTCTCTCTCTC
>CABHPP010116076.1:9836-56012 GCA_902168425.1 Peromyscus attwateri
TCTCTCTCTCTCTCTCTCTCTCTCTCTCTCTCTCTCTCTCTCTCTCTTTGAGACAGGGTTTCTCTGTGTAGCTTTGTGCTTTTCCTGGAACTCACTCTGCAGCCCAGGTTGGCCTCAAACTCACAGAGATCTGCCTGCCTCTGCCTCCCGAGTGCTGGGATTAAAGGCATGTGCCACCACGCCCGGCTCCCCCTTCTCTTTTGCATGTGTGTTTCAAACTGCCAGGAAGTCAAAGTTTATAGAATGCATTCATTGTCCAGTTTCCCAGAAATACTCTCTTCTTCCATGTCAGAAAAGGGACAGCTCAAAGCATAACTTTATTTTTCTTATTTAAATAGCATCATGTTTATCCTTGAAGACAGGAGAAGAGAAAGAGAGAAAATGTCTCAGGGATTTAGTTTCAACTTTGTGTTACAAAGAAAAATCCAACACATTAAACATGAATGGCTATTGTGTAAGCATCACAGAACTAAAGTTGCAAGGGGCATTATAGTCTTCTTTGTAGAAAGATGGGTAAATCCTGGGGCCTGGATCCCGTGTGTGTCAGCAGAGGTAGAAGCCTTTACAGCCGTAATATTGCTGACGTATGTGAAGGAAGTAGTGATGAGTCACTGGAGGTTGTGGATTAGGTTGTGTGAGAAAATCCTCAAAACCACAATTTGTGGTGGAAGTACTAGGTTTTCAATGTTTTTTTTTTTTTTATCTTTAAGAAAATAGACAGAATCACATAGTGAATATTCAACATTCTTTTGTATCTTTGGCAAAAAGTGTTAACCAGTGGTCTGCATCTGTGCCAGATGCCCCCAGGTTCTCAGCCTTTTATTCAAGGAATTTAAACGATAGTGCACAGACATTGCCAAGGACCAGAGAATTCTAATTCAAAAGCAAAGTGATAGCACAAATACGAATAAACTGTCAAAAGTGACAACTGGCTGCAGAAATGAGAAAGTATTCAAAGGCTGTTTTTTCAGGCTTCCTTTCATAGGAGATTCAAGAGTTAAGGGGGATTTAGTTTCTAAGGGGCACAGCAAGGCTGGTTATTTGTTTTACTAGTCAGGAGGCATAGATTATATAAGTTTTTGTTCATTGCACATGTCCCTTCTCATAAAACACCTGATTTTAATCATGTATATATATATATATATATATATATATATATATATATATATATAATTATGTATAGGGACAAGACTGTTAGTACATTTTTTTCCTAGAAGTTCATTCAGAGGGCACAACTTGTCTTATTTATGCACATGCACTAAAAATCTTTTCAGGCCTGATCAGTTCATTGATTATAGTTATCAGTTTGAATGAATATGGAAGCATCATCATAAGGTAGCTAAGAAAAAGCAACTCATTCCATTGTTTAAAGTGGGGTATATATTCAGCATATGGGGTATGCCAAGTTGCCAAATACATTGTTAAAACAGGGGTGTGTGCACAGCTCAAATCAAGTGGAGTCTTGATTTGTTAAGCTATTCACCATGCTGGCCTGCCTCAACTGTAAGGGAGACATAATCTTTGAGAAGTTTTCCAAATGTATTCTCAGTAAGAAGGGATTGATCCCTACACACACACACACACACACACACACACACACACACACACACATACACACACACACACACAAACGAATTTATCAGATCCTGCACTGGCTAAAGGAAAACCTTGCTCCCAATCTATTGTCTGTGGCCTCTATGCTTCCTGCCTCATCTGAAAGAGAGAGAAAAAACAAGAAGTTCGAAGTTGTATCACTGAAGATATATGCATGTGACATTCTCAGCCAGAAACACAGACTGGATATGAGACTGATTATCACAGTGAGAGTGTTCCAGTGTAACCACCACAGCTGAAAGAACTGCCAGGTACAATCCTCTGAGAAGAACTAAGGGGAACATGGTGTCAAGAGTGGAGACAGAGACAAAAGCAATAGAGAAGTCTGAACACATTGGTACCTGTAGATAATGAAAACACTAAACACTGCCAGGCTGCCAGCCAGATTAACACAAACCCCCACACTAAAGGCCTATTTAGCTCAGTTCCTATTACTGAAAATAACATGTCTGGCTTTCAACAAAAATTACAAGTTGTTGCAGAGCCTGGCTCCAGGCCAAAAACTGTGATTTTTTTCAGGCCAAGCTAGAGACAGATAACAAGCTCAGCCTGTAGGCCTCTGGTGGTGATGGAGGGCCTGTTAAGAAGGGAAGAAGGCCCTCTCCTCATATCAGACTTAAGCATGGCCATAGCATGGCAGTGCTCTTGCAAAAGCTGTAGGGTCACACTCAGCATCTGCTCCTAGAGGCCAGCCATGTCTGCATTCTAAGTCCTGGTGTTTGCCTTTGCAAGCTTTCTTATTGGGGGACATTTATTCATCCCCTTTGATCTAAATTAGACCACTCCTACTGCTGGCTTTTCTCAGCCTCTCTCCCTCAATCTCAGTCCACAGAAAATGTCATAAATGTTAGCCTCATTAAACTGTAACAATAAGGCCCCTGGCAAAGAGGTGAATCCCTCTGCCTGAGTTTAATGTCCCATGCCCTGTTTCTCCTATGAAAGAAACTAAAATATTATCAGTGAGAGAAAATATGACTATAAGTCTGGTTTCCTGGGACATCGTGGCCATTTGCTTACATTTAAGAGAGCAGGGGATGTTAAGTATAGCATAGAATTCTTTCTTATCTTTCAATCTTAACCTACTGAACATAAATTTTTATAACCCAGTTAATATAAACTAGAGCAAAGTTACTCTGTGAATGGGTTCAACAAATGACAGCAATGAACAGCAGAAAAAGACATCTGAAGGACTCTTGAGCTGAACTGTAAGAAAGTGAGAATAAACATATCAGAGAAGGCGGTGCATAGGAGAGGGCAAAAATCATGGTGCTGATTCTTGGTGCCCAACCACCCACAGACACCAGTGGAAGACTGCTGACCAAGATCAGGATGACAAACAGAAAAGGGGAAAGCTATTTTATATACATCAGGAATTATGCAGACAACATCCAAGCAGCTTCTTGATGTAAAAAGCAGGCAAAAAACATAGTTTGACAGGGAAGATTTTTTTAAATGCTAGATGATGGCATAGCAATGATTTTGTTTGTTGCTCTGATTCTCATTAGGTCAGAGGTTCAAGAATTCTCTAGAGTTCTTCACAATCAGTATTCACAATCAGTATAACACTGCATTTGCTTAGAGGCCATGTATGTCAGTAAACAGTTCTGTGAAAGCAGTGATATGCTCGGAATACTTCTTTTTTCAATGTGTTAAATTTCCACTGTCACTGTGGCTTATTGTTACTTTACCCCCCTTTCCTTTTTAACAAACAATTGTGGCAAAATAATGCACAAGTCCTTTCAGGATTTTCAATGAAAAGAAAGTTGCTGAGTAGACATTTATAAAGACATAATCCTTTAATCCCAGCATCCAAGTGGCTGAGAGTTGAGGTAGGATAATCAAGAGTTCAAGGTCAGATTGTACTACATAGCAAGACCTCCTCTCAAAAAAAATAAATTCTGTTGCCTAAACCAAACCTGTACAAGGGTAGCAGTGATAGACATGCTAACACAGCAAGTGATAAGATCATAGGACAAAGAATCACAAGAATCTAAGAAATTCTTAGAGCAGGAGAAATGGTTTTTGCCAAGAAAAGGCCCCCACCTCACATTTGACTATCCAATGTCAAGTACTCAGCCCTGAAGCCATATATACACAAGTAACACATATACTGAGCAGCTTGCATGTATATTTTAGTTTTACATATGTATATATGTGTGTGTGTATACATATGCACTTGCTGATAAACATATACATACATACCAATAATTAATGAAATAGAAGCCTTGAACTTAGAGAGAATGGAAATCAGGTACATGGGAAGGGGTGTAGGGAAAAAGTAAGAGGAAATGATTTAATTATATTTTAATTTCTACAGTAAAATATAATTGTAATTAAGTGGAAACAAACAAAAGGCTGGGGACTTAGGTCAGTGATAGAGGGATTGCCTAACTTTTGCTCAGTGCCATCTCAAAATACAGAGGGTAAAATAAAGAATTCATTCAGGATGAACTTTGGATGGAAAGTGTTGGATAAAGAAGCTAAGGCAGATATATTTCAAGTCAGTTATGTTAAAAATAATATAGTTTGGTGAGATTCATTTTTATATTGGAATAAGTATAAAACTCTGCTGTCTTGTGTAAGATTCCATTCAATATAGGAATGTTATTTTCTCTACTTCCACAAAAACACTATGCACAAAAAAATAACACCTGCAAAAGAAACTATTCTCAATAGAAAAGCAGTCAGCACGTTAATCTATATTGGAATAGTTCTGACACTGTCTCTGTTGGGAACAAAACAGAACTCTGTGAGGTTGGAAGACCTGCATTTTTAACTGATTTTAGCACTAAAGAGTTCTTTAACATGTTCTTTAAGGGTCATTTTAAAAATAGTATTTAAGTTTTTCTAAGAGGGAATGAGAGGACTCATTCTTGTTTTCTTTTTCTGAGTTAAAATAATGTTACATATTTTATGAGGTAACTAATTTATGTGAAATAACTTTAGTAAAGTATCAGACATTGTGGGTAACGTGGAAAAGATGCTCAGGAAATCATAGAATAGTTATTCTTTTTGTCATGTACTTACTCAACTGGCTATCTAGGTTATATAAGGAACCATGCTGAAATCCAAGAACACTGTATAATTTTAATACTATCAACAGATATCACCAGTCATAATTATTATAAATCTGTACATTCTTTATAGTTGACTGTCATTCCCTGCAATGCTGTGAATCAATTTTTATAAAGCCTTAGCTCATAATATGAAGAGTTACCTCATTCAATTAAAAAAACTGCTTTTACCTTACATCTTGGTGCATACTGTTTGCTAGGGCATAGGTATGACTTGACTTTTCTCGGAACACAATTTGTAATGTGCACTCTCCATGAAGAGAGATGGAATTTGTACAAAGCAGGCCAATTTAAGGTGTCTTTCTGCTTGAATCTAGAGCCCATTGTCTTCCAGGGTTGAGGGCTACATTGTCACAGGCTGTCAGTGGGCATGCAGCTGCTTAATTACCAACTCAGTTGAACTCTCTAATGGATGCAGTGACAATAATTTTATACGTCTAACATTTTGTACTTCCTTCATGTATATTATATATGTGCATATGCATATGTACCTATGATATATACATAGCTATATGTATATTTGAGTATTGATAAACATATAAGTATATACAGATAATGTGTAAAAGAGACTCAGAGTTCACAAAATTAATACTGAGATATCAAATGCAGTATATCATGTTTCAAGCATTATTAAGGTATTTTACTTGTATATTTAAATTTTTACCTTTCCTATACATACCAAAATGAAGAATTAAGATTAACTGGATAAAATAATTCCATAGGCATAAAATTAAAGAGTATGCTCTTAAAATATTTGTTTACAATACCTTAATTATTTCTCCCAATTGATCTTGAAGAACATTTCCTAAGACAAAACACAAAATATATTTAAGATCTATAAAATGAGTATGTGATAACCCCTAAAATATGGATGATTCTTTGAAAAGAGATAAAAAAATACACTGTAGTTTAATAATGGAACCAATGCATACACAGGCATAATTGATATTTTTACACCCCTTCTCCTTATTTGTATCTCACCTTCAAGTACTGTTTTGTGTAAAAGAGAACCCGTCTTCCCTTATCTCAATATTCCGTGTTTTAGTAAGAAAAATGTAAGAAACAAATTTTAATATTTAAATATTATTATTTTAAATATCAATATATAAATAATTAAATAATTGAAAATTGTCACTATACAACAGTGGCTTGAGATACCGCCACAACACAGCTCCAACCTAAAGCTGAGCTAGACTTCTTGGGAACAGAGGGTGCTTGTGAGAATCAAAATGGCTGGATGGTGATATATAGTATTCATCTACTTCACAAAAAAATGAATCAGTGTGACAAGCACACCACTGCATTTTGAGGTGAATTACTGAGGTAAAACTCATAATAATCCATGAAAGACAGAAAATAAAAAATTCGAGACCTAGAATAACAGCCTATCAAGAGAAGCAACCTATGTAGGCTTCTTCCCAGTGGCTGTCATAGCTGGGTTATGTGTGCAGTGGGGGGTGGGGCAGTGAGGACTTCCCTTTGCAGGAGTAGGTGTGAAGAGGAATTTCAAACAAACTCAGAAGAGGTGCTGGTGATCCTAACCACTGAAAGTTCCATAATCCATAGGAGTTTGCAGCCAGTGTAGGTCAGTAACAGGGAGTTGGCATAACAGCCTGGCTTTGGGCAATGTCTCCTATCATTCTCAAATGAAACCCCAAAGGCCTGTAGCTAGGAACAGTTCTTAAGAAGTTTTGGTGTGTTCTCAGGATCAGAGACTCCTGCATATTCTGCCACCCCACAGGCATTCTAATATACTGACTTGGCAGGCAGGCATCTCACAAATCTAATTTATTCCCTCAAAGTAATGCTGGACTCAAGCTCTTCTCACACCCTGGCTTGTAGGGCTCTTCATTATGGAGCATGTGTTGTCATCATCAAATACTACCTGGCAGAGTTTTTAAAGGTAATTGATGTTATTATTACATGGGACTTTACTAGAAAAGGTGAGGCTGAACTAACATGAAGTCTGTCAATATATTTACCAATTTTAACAGATAAAAAATAAACAAGTACAAGAAAAAAAGCTATCTTCAAGTGTGCATCTTTTACTATGACCACATTCTATCATATGAAAAATCCAAGGAATACACACACACACACACACACACACACACACACACACACACACACACACGATACACACTATTCCCAAGATGTTAAAATATGAGTGGTGTCTTATATAATAGAAAATAATGTACATCTTAATCCTGCTTGCACTTGGGGTATGAAATCACACATGGGGAATGCATGAGAAATGCACAGTCAATTTTTTTTTCTTTGCACAGTTTGTTTTGGGTTGAACTTTTATTTTTGCATTACATTATAATCAATTTATGTAGAAAACTATAGGGATGACTGCCTGGTAGGTGGTATTCTAAATGCTGCTGTATGTAAATGAAAGGGGAGGAAGGAAAGTATCCAGGTCCCTTGTTTGGAGTGAGACAACACATGCTGCCAGGAGAGATTTTCCTCTCATTACTGCTATGACATTAATTGGGATTTGGCAGTAAATAATTGACTCCCTCTTGTGAGTACTTCATTCTGTGAAGAGAGTTACAGGGAGAAGGGTAGCACCTGGTGAGGTGAGGTGACACTGGAGTATTAACCACTCATCTTCTCTTTCAAAGACAATTCATACTCCAGATTCATACACAATTAGATCTCATACTCCACAGTAGTCAAAATTGCCAGGAATGTGTAAATATTGTAATATTGTGCATAACAGGGCTAAAGAGAACCTTTTACCCAAACACACAACAGACATGTAACAGAGGCTTTTTTCAAAGTAGAAGAAAACATTTGAGCAACTAAGTGTTTCAAAGGAGACCAAATGTGCTTTCAGATACTTCAGACACAAGAGTTAGTTAGTAAAAGAGACTCAGAGTGGTAAGTAGACTCCGAGGAAGGTCTTACCATGCCAGTATTTGGAATTGTTTTCATTTTATTTACGGTAGAAATCTTTCTTACAATTGCAGTTGTAGAAAGCATTACACTGAATTAAAAATTTATGGTAACCTCTTTTACTGGCTCCATATTAAAAACAAGGGAACTAAGTCCTGTTTAATGTTCTGCTTATTATACTGCTCTGTATTTATAGCTCAAGTTGCCATTTCTATGTTGCTTTCTCATAGAAGTCGTCGAGGAAGTTATTAATTTTTATTATATCATTTGCTATACTTATTTGAGCAAGGACAATAGGTTTAAATCCTTTGAGGATGCTGATTTTATTATAGTTATTTAAATTCTTTTAAAGGAAAAGGTAATACATGTTCGTGTCAAAAATAAAAATATGAAATATTGAAAAAGAAAATGAAATCAAAATGCAATATTGCTTTTTTTCTCCTACAATTCTTGAACATTTTTCAAGATTCAATCACTTATAATGTAGTTGTAAATATGACTAGAAAATGTATGTATAAGGGCAAGGCCATGCATGCATATTTTCATGTATACATAAAATTTTATCAGTAGGAAAAATATTTCACAAACCTTGAATGGATACTTTTAGCAGTTCTCATAATTTTAAATCATACAACTTAAAATTGTTTCATAATTATTTTCTGTTTAAGTTAAAGCAGCGATCAAAATATGATCTCATGAACCACATGGTTGATCACCATACACAGAGACTTTTCTTTTTACTTTTACACTGTTTATTAAGCAAAATAGGTAGAGCAAATCTCACAGGAAATTCACAGGAGAGACAAGTATATTAATGCCGTTGCAAGTGAATTTCAAAATTATAAATATCTAATTTCTCTATTAGGTCTGAATTAGAACTCTGTGGAAAGTATAACTGAATTAAAGTAGCTTTTGTTTTATGGCAGTGGCTATTAGGAAATGGTGTAACCAGCACTGTAGAGATCTGAGGTATCACACAAGGACCCTTGATACTGGAAGGCACGGTATTCTGTCATATGGAAAAGACACAAATGTGTTCACCCAAGTTTCTGCCATAGCACACTCATAATTAGGAAGATGAAAATTACTTTTTGTGCCATAAAAAACTAAATCATGTGATATTTTTTAACTAATTTTAGTATTTGGGTCTATGAATTATCATTTTTATCATTATATTTATATATAATTATATATATACATATATATATGTATATATATATATACATATATATATGTATATATATATATAATTATATCACTTGGCTCTCCCTTTCTGCTCTTCAACCCCTCTCTCCTTCCCACATTCCAACCTTTCCCATGCTCTTCTTCTCACTGCTCCTCCACACTGATGAACAGATTAGAGATGTTCTCCTCCCTACATACTTTAGTATTTTCCTTTTTAAATTTTATACTTCAAATCACTTCCTCCATCTTTGTACGTATAAGTCTGTATAAAAATTACCACTTCTAGAAAGAAAATTTCACTTTAGCATTATCTTGAGGAGAAAATTCAGAATGAGAAATTATATCATCCCCACATGATATAAATTCCATAGAGCCATATCATGAGATCAATATATTTAAAGAAAGACACATAAATCCTCTCATAGGGGCTCAGGGACTAAAGCAGCAGTCACGGAACCTGCATGGATCTTCACTGGGTCCTCCGCATACATGTTGTGGTTGTTTAGCTTGGTGTTTTGTGGGACTCCTAACATTGGGGATGAGGAGGTGTCTCTGACTATTTTGCCTACTAATGGGATCCTTTTCCTCCTACTGGGTTGCCTAGTCCAGCCTTGATATGAGGATTAGTGCCTAGTCCTATTACATCTTGTTACACTGTGTTTAGTTGATAGCACTATGAGGGCTGCTCTTTTCTGAAGGAAAACAGAGGTAGAGTGAATCTGGGGGAGAAGGGAAGTCAGGAGAACTGGGAAGAGGGGAAGGAGGGAAGACTGTGGTTGAGAGGTGTTGATTGAGAGAAGAATAAAGAAAGAACAAGTATTATTTTTCCATGTTTATGTGTGTGTTTCCATTTACTAAGCACTAGAAATATTCCAAAAGCAGTTCACTTTCCCACGACTCTTTATATTTCATATGACTTTTCCTTGCACTGACATTGTGTTTTCACCTTTCTTCAGAGAGCCATGAAGCATATTTCTTTCACAATTGTGTGACTGTGCTGTTTACAAGATATGCCTTCAAGACCTACTTGACCTATGATTCTGTGACTGTATATCTTTTCTATCTTACAATCAGTTCTCCAATGATGGCTCTGTGGTACCTACTTTCTGACTTATGCATCCTGTTTTCTATCAGAAATATGGTGTCCATCTGTAGTTGCCTTCTTTCTCATCTTCTTTTGGCTTGAGCTTTCATTGTTTGCATTAATGTCTGCCTCTGATTCCCTTTTCCTTTCTCATAATTCGACTTCATATGAAGCTATGCACTCATAAATGGGCCTTACTAACTCTGCCAGAGCAGTCTTTCTCCACCTCCTCTTGCTGCTTCTCTTTTTTATCTCAACAACTTTACATTATGTCTCTCATCTTTCCTCATGACTACATGATATCTGTCATTATTTTTCCTATCTACCCTTCAAACCTCTTGTTTCATTTGCCCTTTCCAGCCCCTAAAGACTTCCCTACATTAATGCAAACTGAGAAATTTATTTTATCTTTCTCTTGAGTCAATGAAGCAATCCAATCTTTACCTGTTTTGACTTATTAAGAAATAGCCGCTGGGCGTTCGTGGCACACGCCTTTAATCCCAGCACTCGGGAGGCAGAGCCAGGTGGATCTCTGTGAGTTCAAGACCAGCCTGGGCTTCCAAGTGAGCTCCAGGAGAGGCGCAAAGCTACACAGAGAAACCCTGTCTCGAAAAACCAAAAAAAAAGAAAAAAAAAGAAATAGCCTATGGAAGTTTGAATAGCTGCATGCTTTTAATCACACTGGTTATCTGCATTTCAACTATTTGGGTACTAAAAGCATTCATTTTGACAGCAAGTTCTGCCACATACAGATTTTTAGCTTTGAATGGAATTTAGTTTTTTTTTTTCTTTCCTAGTTTATGTTATCTGAATTCATGGCAATATCAGTATCCACATGTGTGTATGTATAAGCTAACATTTGTAAAACACTCTACTGAATGTCTGTCAGTATAATGATCAGTAAAAGCTCCAATTAGTAATTACTTTTTTTGATACATAATTGTTCTGCACATCACATACTCTAATTGCACACTAAGTTAAGATGTGGTTTTATGAGCTTGGCCTCAGGCTGATCACTATTTAGGCACACTTTCTAATTATACTCTCTTCTAACTGGGTGCAAAGGTATTATTATAAGGTAGCTTATGTGTTCCTTGCCAAGCACTATTTTCTAATTCTATCACCTAATGCAAATCCCCAACCATGTGATAATTTAACTATAATCGTTCATTTATTCCAATTTGCCTTAACTAGGCCACTATCTCTCCTGTGTTCACTGTCTCATTATAAAAGAGAAATAACAAATTTTGGGGTTGACCCACTAAGTAGTTGAATCTCATCAATATTAAATCCTTGTCTTGTGTGTTAAAATGTTCAATTTTGTTTGTTGCTCTCTAACATAAACCTTTCATCAAACCCCTGAGAAATCAAAAGACTATAGTGGCAAATTCAGATAATTAAAATGTGACAAATATTTCTTTGATAATGCATTGCTTCTTTCTGGGAAGTTGTGTGCTGTGCTAAGGTTTGTAAAAATGACCCTAAGTGCCACTCCCTGTACACTCTTTTGGCTCCTCTCCTCTGCTGCAGTGGCTTGTGTTGTTCAATGTCTTCTGCTCCTCTTTAGAACTCTCATCTGTATGCCTTTAAGAAAGAAAACTGACAGGTAATGCTTAGTAACACACACCTATAGTCCCAGCACTCAGGAGGCTAAGGCAGAGAATTTTGATCCAGAGGAACAGCAAGTGCTATGTAGTGAAACTTTATAGAAGGGAGGGAGGAGGGAAGGAAGGGAGGGAGGAAGGAAAGAAAAAAGGAAAGGAGGAAGGAAGGGAGGGAAACCTGTCATAAAACAAGAACATTTCTTCCTCCTTTCTCATTCTTTTATTTTACCTCCAGTATTTCCTTTTCCTTCCATCCTTCACAATTCTGATTTCTTCCTCTTTAGTAGTAGATGATCCTTAATCCTCTTCCACCCTTGATTCAGCTAAGGAAAGAAACAGGAATCTGTATGTCATCATGTCCCCCAAATGTTTTCCTGGTGTTCTTCTGGAAGTTTTCAAACATATATTTGCTTCCCTAGCTGCTGAGGTATGAACTTGGCCTTGTGCATTATTCTAGGATCTTGACTTTCTGAAGATACCAACCATCCCTGTCAGAGGCCCCACTCAGAGTCAAGGACATTTTGTTTTAAAGGTTTTTTTGGGCTATGCAAAAAGTTATTGCACACCCTAAAGCAGCATTCAGAAGGGTTGTCTTCTGTTTTTCATTATTTAAAAAATTCACATATGCATAGTGTGTACCTTAATCATATCTGCCTCTACTTCCTCCCTCCAAAGCCCCTTCCCATATATCATGCTTCCTTGTCCATGTCCTCTTATTTATTTCATACCCTATTGAGTCCAATAAATGCCACCAAAATGTGCATGGCTATGGGCTCATCCACTGTGGCATAGGAAACACATCACTGGCCAGCCCCCCAAAGAAAATTGACTCCTCCTCCCTCAGTAGCCACCAACTGCCAATGTAGAAGAGCTATTTTCTTCATAGAAATGACAACTTGATTTTTATCTTGCTGCAGGCATACCTTGTAATTTTATAAGTAATAATCTTTTCAAAATACGTGCATGGGATGTATTCTACATGAGATAGTTATTTTACCAAGAGAGTTAGACAGGCACGGGACTGTTTCATTTGTTTGGTATGGGCAGATTTGATATTTCTAAACCTTAAATTGAGCTTTCCTGAAAGAAGACTTCAGAAAAATAGTGAGTTTGTGCTCATAAAATCTTTAATGTAGGAACAGTTTCCAGGAATGGTGGCTGAATGGTGTGAGCTAGATCATAAGGCACAAGCAACCCTAGATTTCGATGATTAATGATTCTTTTAAAAGCCATTGGGAACATGATAGGCCCTGATCATATAGCAAAGGGTTCCCCCTGTGCAAGCCAGATTCTATAGAATAAGTATAGCCGTTAGTTTCAAGAGAGCTAACGGTATATCCTAGAAAAATCTCCCTAACCCATCTTTGCTTTTAGAGGCTGATCACCTTCTCCCCTAGGCTTTCTCTAAACACATTGCAGATGCCTTTAGAATGTAAGTTACAACACAGTTTTCAGTGCTGTACTCTCCGACCTCATCTGACACACACGAGGCTGACAGTTGAGAGCCCATTCACGAAACAGCATGGGAAAGCACAGGCCGCTCAGAGCCCCAGTGCTCTTTCGCAATGTGGCAAATTGCAATCCACAGGCGATGACAGCCGCCCAAGAGAAGCTGTGCATTGTGAGATTGGGGAGAGAAAAACCAAGGGCTTCCCAATGCAAAGTCCTGTTATTTTGCCCTTCACAGTAAAAAAGTTCCATAATGAGTGTTTCTGCAGTCAACGCGAAGATTTTTAAGAGAGCTTTGGTGTGCTTTGATGGTATCTTGATTTCAGAAAAATCTTCGGAAGTTAAGTTTCTCAGAGTTGTACACTGTCTCGTTCTAATAGATGTCACCTGTACAGGCTGTGTCATGACAACCAGGGGAAATGGTGGAATGGCTTGCCTGGTGGATAGCCTTATACACAATAAGCTCCTGGCAATGAGGGATCAGATGAATTAAAGCCCCACATGCTACAATGCTGAGAAGAAAAAAAAAAAAAGGTGACATTTCTTTATAACAGAAAAAAGAAAGCCCTGTGAGAAGCAGGAAGGATTAGAAGTATAGGTGGTTTTGCAAGCAATGCTTGAGATACAGGGTATAATTTTCCTGCCACAAATTAAGAAGATGTGTAAAATCATTCCCACCATAGCCCAAGGAATATACAAAGAGCTCTCAGTGCAGAGAGAGTTCTATTGAAAGAGCTTCTGAAGTGATATCGGCATATTTTTCTTTCTCTCCTGTTATTTTTTTAATTTTTTTACATAGGAAGAAGTACAGTGTGATCGTGACAGCTAACGAACAGACATGATTGATAAGTTCAGCCCGAGCTGTTATTTTCCAGACTGGTCCTTTGCATGGCTCAGACATAGAAAAAAAAAAAAAAGATTTTGTACTGTAATTAATGCACTGTTGTTCATCCAAGAGAGCAAACAAGCTGGTCTTGTCCAGGACTTGCCAATATATATGAAAGTAGATGGAGTAGAATATGGTGAAAAATAGAGCTTCTAGATCAGGAAGTGCAGAGGTTTTCCTTGAACACATAAGACTAATTGTTTCCAACAAAGTTCAAAAAAGAGCACTTTGCATAAAGATCACATTGTACATAGTATTTAATCTTTTTATTTAAAGACATTTATTTTTCATCATAGTATAATTATGTCTTTTACCCCTTCCTTTCCTCCTTATAAACCTACCCACTCCCCTCTTTCAAATTCATTGCTTCTCTTTCTTTAATTAAAAGTTTGTTATCTTTTTATTTCAATATGAATTTGCTTATTTGGAATTAAGAATATGCATAATTTATTTTGAATTTATGATTTAAAATTATGACTTAAATAGTAAAAGCTGGAATTACCCAAGCAGGAAGGATCTTACAATTCAAGCAGCAGATTTAGGAGAAAGATCACACAAAAATAGAGGATGATCCTGTGTCTGTTTAGTGCATGGTTTTGGAAAGACCTAAAGCTATATGGATGGGCCAACCATTGTGCACTATACTCCCCGAGGCTTTGTGTTCATAAATTAGGCCAGATTAGAACTAAATTATGCTCATATTAAAGAAAATGACAGAGAACAAAATTGCATCACATTGAATTTATAATTTAGGTTATTTGGGACTCAGTATCATGCAGTTTTTATTTAATTTTTCTGTAGTATAAATTTTCTTGTTCCGTATTAGGTTTTGTTAACAAATACCTTGCATTAGCACACCATTTAAAATTCTGTGACTGTCAACAAATCTCTGATAAAGAATTCTGTTGCCCTCTTTCTAAACATAGAGGTAATCTGTATTTATAACTACACTTTTGTACAGATGTAGCCACTGGCATGTGAGTGGAATGAATGCTCATCTTCTCCAGTTTTCCAGTTGTATGACTCTTGCCCCAAGAGTCTGGTATGTAAACTGTTTGAAAGCCCTGACTGCAAGATGGCTCCATAAAGCAATGTTTTTCTAACTCTTCTGCAAACCTGCACTGGACTAGGATACAGGTCAGAAATCAAAATACTTATGAATGTGAACTTAGGCTGTTGTATGGGTTACATAATCCTGGGTGATATGTTGCTATGACCTATCCTGGAATTGAGCTGAAATAGTCTTTTTAGTTACTTGTTATATTTGCTATTTAATAAACTTCAGATATTTGCAGTGTATTATTAACTGAATTTATTATCAGAACTGACAATTACTATATTTGATGATTTTAAATTTGTTTCCCATCCAGATTCTTAACCTTTGAAATCGCTCTAATTTTCCTTCTATTTGACAGTGTCTTCAGAATTCAATTACCCAAACTGTTTATGGCAGTAGAAAGCCAGAAGATATTCAGTATCAAGTAACTGGAGTCTGCCATTTGTGAACATGAAATACTTTAATGCTTCCTGTAAATAGCCCTATCACTTAATTCACAAAGGCATTTTTTTTTTTTACAAAATGAATAACTAAAGCTCTTCTAACCCAATCTTTCTGCATTCAAATTAGCTAAAAGCACACCACATCAGGCAGCTGCTCTGGGAGGCTGGCCCTTCTGTACACCCTTAGAGCATTTAGACATTTAAATGAGCAAAGCAGACAAAACTCATTTTGCATCATAATTTGATGATGGATCACCCACATGTATGAAAAAGATTGAAACCCATAGAATAAAATCACTATGCCAAAATGGGAGCATGGAATGGAAGTGTTTACTTCTGTGATAATTTAGCTAGTTAATGCATGACAAAAATTATCTCACTACTTCCATGGGTCAGAAGTCTACTACTGATCAAATGGCACCCCAGTTTATCCCTCAGTCTAAAATAAAAGTATCAGTACTCATGGGAATCTTGCAGACCCCTTCCAAACGCATTACTCATTGGTTAGAGAAATGGATTTCTTTGTGTTTATGGGACTGAGGTTCCTACTTTCTCACTATTAACTCAGGGCCACTCTCAACTTTATGAGATCACCATTCACTGTCATCAGTTTGCAAAGTAACTCTTTAGTGAAAAATTTCCCTCAAATTCAGCTTCTGGCCGCTTTTTCTGTGTCTTTTTATCCTTCCTCTAGCTAGAATAAAGTATCTGATTAAAAATAATAAATGATTAGTAATCAGATGATTAGCTTGCTCCTGCTTGGATAACATCAGGTAGTCTTCATGTTTATAGGTCTATAGGATCAACCATTTTCACAAAATTCCTCTTATCTTGTTTTTTGCTCCCCTTTAATATTCATTACTCTCCCATTTTTGCCCACTATATTAATGGATAATTAATAATTTGATGAAAGTTTAGCATTTGTCAGTTGTATGTTTGTAAAAAATCATGGTTTTGCTTTAAAAAGAAGAAAAACTTCTATGGGAAGATGACTTTTCTTTGTTTCTGCTCATGCATAACTTTTGGTTAGAGGATGTCTATGTGAAGACTTCCTATGTGATATGGAACATTCCCCAGAATTACCTAGTCCTATTCTGATACTACTATCTTTTCTACTTTAATTTTTAGCCTGCTGTAATCTACTTTATTTTTGAAGATAGGGTATCTATAATTCAGAAGTTTCTATTTGGATGGCCTAGTCAAAACTTGTTGGATCAAAGATGGCTGGCATAGCAGAACCCAGACAACTTCTAAATTCATGATCATCTTGTCTATAGGCTAAATAATACTCACAGAACACCATAACAGTTGAGAATCGCAAGTATGATGAAATGAAGGAACCAGAAGAGGAGTTAAGAAATGGTGCCTAAAGTCCCATATATATCTGCATGGTTCCAGAAAAGACAAGAACTTTTAATCCCTTTATTATCCTATTCTTACTCATTTATTTTTACCATGTATCTGTAACTCTTGCTTTCTATCAGATTATGAAATTTATGTTCAAGTCTGTCTTCCAATTCTATTGTGAGTGAAGAAATCATCCTTTGATGGAGCTTATTCTTATTATGTATTTCACCATTACAAGAGGGAAAAAGGACTCAGTTTGGCATCAAAAATTGGTAACAGTAGTTCATGGTTTGACACTGAAGGCAAAGGTTAGTGATTTCTAAAGTATAAGAAATGGAAGCCAAGGTGAGACCTGCTTAATGTTTCTCACTGTAAAATTTTAAATGTAAAATGAAATGAGTAACATAAAATTAATGCATATAATTTAGTATATTAAAATGTCTTTGTATTGAAGAATAATTAGTACAAATTATTCAATTTATGTTGTACTACTTACTCAAATTCTGGTGTATATTTAATGTGCATAAATTATATATGCATGTAAATACACATATTAATACATGCATGTACATGTATGCATGTATGTAGACAGAAATGTAGACAGAAAAGAGGGAAAAAATCAAAATGGGCTTATTATAAAAATTGGTTCCTGAGCCAAGGAAACTGAAAACTGCTGAGATCTGCAGTCAGCATGCTAGAGAACCTCAAGAGCACATATGTAATTCCAGTTCCAGTCATGAACCCAGAAGAGCTGATGGTGCTAATTCCTATCTGAAACTGTCATTCCCAAGACAAGGAGTACGGATGTTTTGCATCAGTCTGAAGTTTGGAAATCCCAAGGCTACAGCTGATGCAGTGAGGTATAAAATTCTATATGTCCAGGCTTTTGGTGTTATTGAGATCTACAACTGTTTAGATGAGACCTCTCCAAATATGGGAAATAGTGGGCTGGACAAAGTTTACTGATTCAAATATTAGTATCCTTCCAAAATACTCATAGAAGAGGCCTGAGAAAATGTTTCAAGAAACATCTGCCAACTCTTTACACATCTCTCTTCGTTCTTTCGCCTGTTGCTTGTTTGTTTCTTTTTAAGACCTTAAGGTGGTACTGTTAGGTCTTTATATGCTATCTCACATTAGCTCGTCTTCTTTCAATAGGGGTTCCCTTGAAAGAGTGCACTCCCCAATTCATTCTTTACTTTCCATCTTCCCTAATTCTTGGGAGAAACAGAAGCTGCATCAGGCTAATAAATGCCAAGTTCTCTTTTGGTTACCAGAATGCAGATGATTTTTGTAATGCTGGTGCACAGTAAATCGCTTAGGAAATTTAAACCCATTATGATCGTCTAAAAACATATCCTCATAGATGCAGACTTTGATGGTTTGCGTAAGAATGGCCCCCGTAGGCTTATGGATTTGCATGCTTGGTCATTAAGGAGTGGCCCTACTTGAAAGGGATTAGGAGGTATGGCCTTTTTGGTGTAGGTGTGGCCTCCAGGGAGGAAGTATGTTATTGGAGAAGGGCTTTGGGGTTTCATGTATGTAGCTGGAAGATTTTCTGTGTCCCCTCTGGCCCGTCATTGGGACAAACCTCTCACCCACAGTCCCGCAGCCTTTTATAAAATAATCACATAAAGGATTAAATTAATTATAACTACTGAGCCATTAGCTCAAGCTTATTATGACTATCTCTTACCCTTAAATTAACCCATAATTCTTATTTACATTTAGCCACGTGGCTTGGTACCTTTTCTCAGTTCTGCCTTCACATCTTGCTTCCTCTGTGTCTGGCTGACAACTCCTGACTCAGCCTTCTTCTTCCCAGAATTCTCCTTGTCAGCTTATCCTGCCTATACCTCCTGCCTGGCTACTGGCCAATCACCATTTTATTTATCAACCAATCAGAGCAACACACATTCACAGCATACAGAACAACATTCCACAGCACATGTACTCAAGCTAGAGACCTACTGTCTCTCTTTCTGCTACCTCTGGATCCATATGTAGAACTCTCAGCTACCTTCTCAGCAACATGTCTGCCTCCATGACACCATGCTTCCTGCCATGACTATAATGAACTAAACCTCTGAAACTGTAAACTCACCCCAATTGTTTTCCTTTATATGAGTTGCCATGGCCATGGTATCTCTTCACAGCAATATAACTTTGATTAAGTCAGAGACATTGCCCAACCTAAAGGCTCACTGCTTTCTTTTCTTTCCATGAGTCACTGAACCCTGCAAGGCAGATTTTTGAAGAGCTATCATCATCAAACTGTTCATGAATCAACTTTAATCATTAAATCAACATAAATGTCATGAATAATCCAGTGGTGGGCAGCTAGACACTTGATTTTCTGTTTACTTTCCTCTGTGCAAATATTTAGAAGAGCTGACAACCCACTCCAATAAGAATCAGAGTCATGAAACGTGTAAGGAAGAACAAAGGAGTTATGAACAGATTATCACTATTGCCTATCAAGGTGATGACAAATTTGACCTAGAACAGACCTTGAACTGAATTTCTACTTCATTATAATGTATTGCCATGGCAAAATCTTCACTCACATGGAAATATAATGTATATATATATATATACATGCACACAGTGTGTAAAGAAGTACATGTCCTCACTTTCTAGAAAAAAAGCGTGAGTATTCAGAAGTTTTCCTAGGAAGGTCCTACAGATTCAAATACTTTTCCATAAAGTGAAATGAATCTCTTTGTCTCTTGGGCAGAGGGTATAATTTGCCTATGGAAAGGTCTACTGTACTTATTTTCTGTAGTAATTTTCACCTTTTTCTGTGTCATCTCTATACCTTCTTTTTTTCTAACTAAAACATCCATTTTGATGATGATAAGATTATATGTAGTTTTTAATTTACTTATTTCAAAATCTTGAACAATGATATATACCTATTCAAAAATTACTTAACAGATAAATAAATTTGATGGCGGGACTCAGATGGTCATGTTATTGTATTGAATTTGGTCCTATACCACAGAGAGAGGGAAAACTTACCAATCATCAATCAACTAGCTTCCTATCAGCAACTACTTTGAAACATAGAAACTAGACCTAGATGGCTGAGGTCATTTATGATGTTCCTGCCAGAGAAATAAGACAGGCAGGGTGGAGGAGGAAGATTTCGCCCAACACCCAGTTTTTCTTGCCCTGCTGTATCTCCTTCTTTGTCATATAAAAACTTTTTGAGGTGACCTTTTACTTTAAAATAACTGTTTTAGTGTGTAGGACATTTGTGTACCCTATGTCCTGAGAACATCAGCCCTTGATTACCTCAGATTTCCTTCCAGTCAACTCTTGTCTCCTGTATATTGATACTAAAGCATAAAGAAAGGGACATGAGTCTGATAATCATTTTGCATTTGTAACAAATTAAGTATTTATTTTAAAATACATACATACATATATAATGTATGAGTCTACTAACTAACGCAAAGGATAAACAGTTAAAATGCTTTTCATGCTGAGCAGATTATAAATTTTAGCATCCTCTCATCAAATAAAATATCATGGATTATGACGAGAACAAGCCTTTGGAAGCTGCTTTTGCTAGGAAGCACTGGCTTCTCATTTGATGGAATCCTGGCATTCCTGCTTTCGTTCCTCATCCTTCTCCTTTGCTTTGGGCCACTTGCCTATCTTTATCACTACACATAGATGTGCTGATTATTCAAGGAGCATCTATACTAACTGAAACCTGCCTCATTCTGTTTCATGTCTGAAGACACAAAGAAAATAATAATACCAGAGATATCCTGCTGTCAGATTTTTACAATGTCTTCATCTAAGATTTCTTAAAAGCACTGCTGTTGTTTGAATATAAAACATTCCCCATAAGCTCATGAATACTTGGTCCCTAGATAGAGTTCCTATTTGAGAAGGTTATAAAACGTTTAAGAGGTAGGTCCATGTTGGAGGAAGAATGCCACTGAGAAGAGGCTCTGAGGTTTGATACTCTGACTGACCTGTTCCTTCTCTGCTTCCTGAGTCTACACTCAGTGCAGTATGACCAACCAGCTCTCTCATCCTATCTCCATGCCTTCCTTGCTTCTTGCCATCTGTGGCTTCCCCACCATGATGGATGTTAATCCTTTGGAACTGCAAGCCAAATAATTCCTTCAACCTCAATGTGTTTTGTCAGGCTTTTATTTTTGTGTTTTATTTGTTTGTGTTTACCACAGCAACAGAACTAAATGAATACAGGAGGCATCTACAGGTCCCTAGTAATTTTCCCACATGTGCAGTCACCATATCCCTCATAGGACAGATCACTCTTCAGATGTAGGTAAGATTGTATCTTAGTATATAAGAAATCATTACTTGAAAAATACTTTGTTCCTCTAGTGAGTCTTCAAACCAAATTGTGTAATCAGAGACAATGCTAGTTTAGATCACACCCAGTTCAGGAGTGGTTAATTATGCATCCCTGTTACCCCTTTGGCCTAACTCTCCTTTGAAGAGCTAAAATTCATGTCAGTACGACAGCAATGATCTTGGGATAACTAGACGCTTTTGTCTGTGCCTCTTCCTGATGCCCCTGATTAAGTCAATGCTTCCTACTTTTTGCCAGTCCTCAGCTACTTTACTGCAGTATTGGGGTGAGTAGCTAAGACCATGTCATGTTTATGGCTCTGTTCTAAAACTCTGGTTACGTCAAATTAGTCTAGAACTATCTGTTTTAGTAAAGTCAAGTTGGTGTACCTATTCTGCTATTTCAGTCATATTCAAAACATTATTACTATGAGAATAAAGATTATAATTAGTCAGGAAGAAAACATGAAAATTACAACATAAACCATGGTTCTGTTATGCTATTTTTTCTAGGAAATGCAGTTTGATCGTCAGTAATTGGTGTGGCTGAAACAAATAATACATCCATACTCAAAACTTTAAATTATCTGGATGACCTAAATTTCATTTTACCTTCCAGATTATTACATTTCTTCACATAGTGTTGGAAACCCAGAGCAGACAGCCTTCTGCTGTTTTCTTTTCCCATGGTAGAATCCTGCACATTGTTTTTATTGTCCTCCAATTTGTAGCATGAATCTTAAAAGGTCTTATTAATTAAATCAAACCTAAGGCCAGTTATTGTGGTGAATGCTGGAAGATCAGAGAAGCAGAACAAGCCACAGCCACCTTACCTTGCCAGTTCCTCAGCTGATCCTGTTTCCTCAGACTGGAAGCTTCTGAGTCCTCATCCAAATGGATCTCAGCTGAACTGCTTCTCGAAAGCCTGAAGCTTAACCACCTAAAAGCTTCTAGTTTCTGGTCCTCATGCCTTATATACCTTTCTGCTTTCCGCCATCACTCCCTGGGATTAAAGGTTCTCTTCGAGGGGTTAAAGGCGTGAGTCACCATGCCTGGCTGTTTCCAGTGTGGCTTTAAACTCAGAGATCCAGAGGGATTTCTGCCTCTGGAATGCTAGGATTAAAGGCGTGTGCTACCACTGCCTATCCTCTATGTTTAATATTGTGGCTGTTCTCTTCTCTGACCCCAGATAAGTTTATTAGCGTGCACAATATTTTGGGGAACACAATACCACCACACCAATTTAAATTGTCATTTGTATTATTTGTGATATATACATATGAATGCATGATATTCTAATGTTGAAAATACATATTTGTAAATTCATTTATTTTAAACATTCAATTTCAATATGACATTTGTTTCAACTTGAACTTTTAGTGGATAAAAGTAATATGTTCCTCATAAATATATAGACTTGGATAGCATTTTATGCAATATTTTGTTTAATCAAATAATTTTGGATATGCTTCAGAAATAAAATTTTGTCATTTCATTATTGAGAAAGTATAATGCAGGCCTGACACTCTCTGAGATTCTGCTCAATTTTCCTGTTTGTTCCTGTGTTAGTTACTTTCCTCTCATTGTGATAACACTCTGTGGCCAGGGCAACATTCAGAAGAAAGTGTTCATTTTGGACTTACAGTACCACTGAGATAGGAGTTCATCATCCTCATGCTGTGGAAGCATGGCAGCAGGTGAGCATGAAGACAAGAACAGCTGAGAGCTCACACTTTGAGCCACACTCAGTAAACACAGAAAACTAGGGATGGTGGGAATCATTGCACTCTCAAAGTCTACCTCCAATGACGATTTCTGGTGTCAAGACCATATCAACTAAGCCTCTTCCACAGTGCTACCATCTTGGAAACAAACGTTCAAACGGCGAGACTGTGAGGAACATCTCATTCAGCCCACTACACATCCCTCAAATGAAGAGTGACAATGCCAGGTGGGCAAACAGATTCATAATTTTAGGTAAATTAGTTCTGTTCTTCTTTATGTACAAGAAAACATAATTTTTATCTTGTAGCTGTTGTCTGTGTAGAGCTCATTTGTATACCTATCCATCTACTTTGTTACAAAAGATGTTTCTAGTTTTGGAATATTATTTATTTCCCAAGTCCAGGAATCTGATGACCTGGGATCTGATAAACTATTGCAGTTGTGATGCATGTAAAAGGACCTTCACCTGTCTGAATCACTTTTAAAAACCTTTCTAATACTTATTGGCAATAAGTAATGAACCAATGGAGGTGTGGAAATAAAACAAAACAAAGAGCACTGCAAAATTCAGATGCTTTCCTCATTTCATGACTTTTAGGATATAGATTATAAGCTTTTTTCTATAAAAAATGTTGACTTAACCTCATTCTTATTATTTTCAGAACTATAAATAGAGTCAAAAATGGTCTGTCTCGTAGTAGGATCTGCTTTACAGTGAACAGGTGCAATGGAATCACAGGGAGTTATTATGCACACACATTATTATTATTATGCACACACACACATATTGCTGTGTTTTGCCTTTCACTTTTAGATTGAAATCAAGTCTCCTTTAATGTTAGTACATCCTGTGTAAAGGAATTTCCTACTGTGATTTCAGCATAATAATCTCTGGAGTGTCTATGGTTCCACAGTGTTTTGTATTATAAAGTTAACTATGGTCTTTTTATTCACACAGAATGTTTCAGAATAGATGGAGTAAGGAATATGAAGAAGACAGGGCACAGAGGAACAATTTTTGTACCTGGCCTCATCCACTGAGCAATGAAAAGTTAATATGTCTTTGGATCTGACTGGAGCTGCATCTCACTCTCACAATTTAAGATTAGGATTTTTCCAAAAAAGCTTCGTGAGTACATGTTAGTTTTCACTTTCTAGGATATTACTGCAAAGAGGGTGACATCATTTTAATGGTTCAGACAATAACCAATTATCTTGTGCATTTACTGTTAATGCCAGAGGGTTTTTTGTGTGTATTTTGAATAGTTTTTTTTTTCTTTTTGAGAGGATAGAAGCAGGTGAGACAATGGCAGTATTAAAATGAAGTGGATGTCTCAATAAAATACAGAGAGGTACAGTAGAGATTTTTACATAGCCACTGATTTCAATATTGTAAATAACAAAATAATTTGGGTATTCCAGTAAAGAATTGAGACAACACCTTTCTTTGTGAAAATAAGTGATACACATGTAAATATACATGTTAATACAGTAATATAAATTTTTAATGAAAATAGCTTGATAGTGTTTCAAGCAGCCATCATTTCTTGTATTTTCACTGTGATTTCATCAACATTCATAGAAAGCCTAAGTAAGTAGTTTCTTAGAATAAAGCAAAGATAACTATAAAGCACATTAATTCAGACACAAATGAGTCATCTATGACAGAGAATGTCTCCAGGGTCTTGGGCTGCATTTTACTTGATCTTGTCCTGTGTCATCTAATGTGATGGATAGTATTAATAATTAGCTTGACAGAATCTAGAACCACATGGAAAAGAGTCTTGAGATCATGCATGTGGAAGATTTTCCTGATTGGATTAATGGAGGTGGAAATACCAGCAAGGTGTAGGTAGAACCATTTCTTGTATGAGATCCTGGATTGTGTGAGTCAAGAAAATGAAATGAGCAACAACATCTATTCAACATCCATTGTTCTTTGCTTCCTGTTTGTGAATGTAATGTGACTAATTGCTTCATACCTCCACTACTTAGACTACACTTTCATTGTGAACTGTACTCTTGAACTATGAGTCAAGATGAACCCATTCTTTCTTCAGTTGCTTCTTTTCAGAGTATTTTATTACACCAAAAGAAAAAGAAACAGAGATAGAAATTGCTACCAGAATAACTAACATTGATACGATAAATCTGACCATATTGTTCTTAGAAATTTGGAAATGACTTATGGGAGCAATTGGAAAGAATTTGGAAGGCCAGAAAAACATTTGAATACCCTAAATGAAGCTTAACAGGCTTTTGTTTGTTTGTTTGTTTGTTTGTTTGTAAGACAACAATGCTGAGGGATCCATGGACAGTGGCTGCCTGGCTCATGATGTGCCAGAGTAGAACAAAGGCTCTATCCGGAATGGGGATATGAGCCATTCACGTGATGCTTTGGAGAGCATGCTTGTTGGTGGAGTGAAAGCAACTGTAATGCTGAAGACATTATCACCACCAAAGAAAAGAACACTCCCATGCTCCACTGAGAAAATAGGAAAGAGGTCATGTGGGTAAAATTCAGCCTGTCAGAAGCTCCATTCATGAAGATACAAATTCACTTAAAGAAAGAAACCTTAAGCTGAAGAGGACCCCTGTGCCAATGAAAGCAATTGCCTAACCACTGTTTCCCTAGGGTCCAGGCACAGAAGTATGTATACTGGTGGTCCAAGGCAGCCAGGCTACATCTCAGGCGAGTAGCAGAACTTGGAAGCATCTTTTTTATGGTACTGCTTTTGCAGGCATAGTTTGAGGGGACATGAACCAGATCAAGGGCACATCTGTGAGTGATTATTTTTACTGTATTTTCCACCTAAAACCTGAGAAAGAAGATTCCAAAACGGAGCTAAAAACAGCTTCCTAGTTGTCTCTCTCAAGTTAGCAGCACCCTTCATGTTTAAGCTGTTATGGTGGGTTCCTGCATACTTGACCTGCAGTATGGCAGAAATGAAGTGTCGACCAGCTGCACATTACACTGCTGTGTGGTGGATTTAGCCTTTGCTAGTACAAAAAAAAAAAAAAAAAAAAAAAGGTTTCTGAGCTACACACTGCTTTGATAGAACTGCTTCTGATAGTTGATGGTACATATGGCTCCAGACCCAGAGCTGGTGGTAAACTGTACCACCATCACTTTGGGGAGCTGACAGGGGCGGAGCCATTAGCCACAGCTGCTCTTTTAGTCTTAGAAATGCTGCAGTTTAAATCAGTAGGTTCGGGCCGGGCGTTGGTGGCGCACGCCTTTAATCCCAGCACTCGGGAGGCAGAGGCAGGCGGATCTCTGTGAGTTCGAGGCCAGCCTGGTCTCCCAAGCGAGTTCCAGGAAAGGTGCAAAGCTACACAGAGAAACCCTGTCTCAAAAAAACAAAACAAAACAAAACAAAAAAAAAATCAGTAGGTTCACAATAAGTCAGATTCAGATATAATAGTTTACAAAGTGTGTAAAAATATATGTAGGCTTGGAAGAGAGAAAAAAAGGAATATATATAGTTATATAAAAATATATAGTTTTTAAAGATAAAGTATTAAAGAAACAGTAAAGGTAGTATAAAAAAATAAGCCACATAAAGATGGATATTACACAGAGAATCTGGATTGTGCTGTCTTTGGGAATTTTAGCTGCACAAAAACATTTGATTGTAAAAGCTATTGAGTTAAGTCAATATGTATATTTTAAAGTTGCCTTAACTTCAAAATTTGGATCTAAGGATATGCTGCTTTGGAAAAGAGGCTCTGCTTTTGTTTCCACAGAAAGCCAGAGGCTATGGATTTGTTCCAGATTAAGATACATACAACCAAGACCCCCTGAAAGGTCTCCAATGACACCATGGCCCAGATGATCCAACATCCAGAACAGTTTCAAGGCAACTGGCTCAGGCAATACACCGTCACAGACTGCACCATAAGCCTAAAATTTTCTTTGTGTCCCCATAAGATACAGTGTCCCTATCCATCAGGAAGTAGTAAGAAAAGTTATGCCCAAATTCCCAAATATACCAAGCTGGCTTTCGAGATGGAGATGGAATTGGCTCACTCCTTCTTTAAACCCAAATATATTGCTTAAAAAAAAAAAAGGTTAAGAGAGTCTTCTGTCCTATATCAGAAGAGCCCTTTGGTGTGGGACAGAGAAAAACCAATATTTTTATTTAAACCAGGTTAATTATAAATACAATATCTTTCTAAAAGAAGAAAAGGGGATATGATATAGATATATAGGATATAGTATGATAGGATAAAAGGGTAGATTAATGAACCTACTTTTAAAGAGCAACAACTTGTTTGAAATGTTTTACATTGGTATAGATTTTAGTTTATTGATACAAGTTTAAACTTAATTTTGTTATACTGTATATATATTTCTACTCTTGTTTGAGGTGTTATGTTTATGTAACTCATTTAGATTGTAATGGATAATTAAGAAATAGATTAATAATTAGTTATCTATGATAATCACACTTATAGTCATGTTAAGTTTTCTCGGTATACATAGATATAATTCAGTTAGGTAGGTAATCTTCAAACACTTCAAAGACCTACAGAATATGGCATTTAAAATATTTGAAAACAAATTAGACTTTCTGGACAATGAGACATGTCTGCTCCCGGCAGCACCAATCTACTTCAGAGAGGAGGATGGGCATCGAAGACACTCCATATGGAGTTTATCTTCTTCTTGGCAAAAACAGCCATTTGGGCAAGAAACTGTTCTTGCCTGGACTGCTTGATTGACTAGACATGCAGGACCCATAGGAAGGGTGACCATTAAACTTTGCTCGGTGAAATGGTCCTTCAGGTTCCTGCTTTGCAGAGGAAACTGCCAGACATTCTACAGGACACAAAAAAAAAGTGACTGAGAGACTCTAGGCCTGTGGGCTGAAGGCAGATGCCCCAACTTTACAAAAAAAAAAAAAAAAAAAAAAAAAAAAAAAAAAACAACTTTGGATGACTGTCTAGGCTGCAGCTGTCTCTGTCTACTCTCACAGGACTCTTGAAAGTTGCTTGTGTCCTTCTCCCATTTCTCAGGTAATATTATATCCTTCTAAGGTCTTTGATGTAGTTGAAGACTAGATAGTTATAATTTCCTTAGTTATGATAAGAGATAAGTCAGATATGAAATTTTAGACTCACAAATGTAAGATAGGATATCTTCTTTAATTTTGCCAAATATAAATAGACTAGATACTATAACTGCAATTTTTACTTGATAATTGTTTTGTTATATGTAATTTTACTATGTTAAAGTTAAAATCTTCCTTTTTGAAAAAACAGGAAAGGGGAAGTGCTGTGGGATGTCCTGCATGCTATGAATATATGTTGCTGTGATTGATTGATAAATAAAATGCTGATTGGTCCATAGCCAGGCAGGAAGTATAGGATAGGTGGGACAAGCAGAGAGGAGAAGTCTGGGAGGTGGAAGCCTGGAGGAGAGATGCCAGCCTGCTGTACAGGGAACAACATGTAAAGATAACAGGTAAAGCCACAGAACACATGGCGACATATAGATTAACAGAAATGGGCTGAGTTAAGCATAAGAGCTAGTCAGTGGTAGGCCTGAGCTAATGGCCCAGCAGTTTAATTAATATAAGTTTCTGAGTGATTATTTTATAAATGGTTGTTGGGTCTGTGGTGCTGGGCAGGACTGGAGAAAACTCCAGCTACAGTAAGAAGACAGGCCCACTGAGGGTAACACCATTTTGTGGATGATAGTTAGACTGTGTACTTGGACAGGAATCCAGTAAAATATATATATATATATAATCAGGAAAGTAGGGACTGGAGAAAGCTACATCAAAGTTAACCTATGAAGGAAGCCCTTTGTCAGGGAAAGGCTGAAAAACTTTAGATTTCATACAACAAATGGAACATACTCTAGCCACTTCACAGAGGAAGACTAGAAGCCCATCTTTGAGTATCACCTAATGAATGATTGATGAGACTTAAAAGCCTGCAAAGTACAAATTGGAGAGAATGGTTTATGTAAATAGTTTGTATCAATATATCTATTAATTAACAAATATCAAGAATGCATTCGCCAGGTGGTGGTAGTACACACCTGTAATCCCAACACTCAGGGGTGGCAGAGGCAGGCAGATCTCTGAGTTCAGTGCCAGCCTGGTTTACAGAGTCAGTCCAGGAGAGCCAGAGGTACACAGAGAGAAACCCTGTTTTGAAAAACTAAAAAAAAAAAAAAAAAAAAAAAAAAAAATGCTTATAACAGAGAGTTTAAATGACCTTAATTTGACAGAGCTCAAAAATATCAATGGTATTCAATCATCCACTCATCTGGTTAATATATCAACATATATCGTTTTGTAGCATTTTTTATTAATTAATTTTTTTATTATTTTACATCATGATCATAGTTTCCCCTCCCCACTCACCTCCTGTTCTCTCCACCACCTGTGCTTTATACACCCCCTCCTTCATCTCCATTCAGAAAGGTGCAGGCCTCCCATGGGCATCAACAAAGCATGGCACATCAAGTTGAGGCAGGACCAAGCCCCCCCCACTCCCCCGCATCAAAGCTGGATGAGGCAATGGGGAATTGCTTCCCCAAAGCCAGCTCAATAGCCAGGTACAGGTCTTGTTCCCACTGCTATGAATCCCACACACAGACCAAGCTAAACAACTGTCACATAAAGGCAGAGGGCCTAGATTGGTCCCATGCAGGCTCCCTAGCTGTTGATCCATAGTCTGTGAGTTCCCAGGAGCACAGGTGAGCTGTCTCTGTGGGTTCCCATGTCATGAACTTAACTACCCTGGCTCCTATAATCTTTTCCCCCTCTCTTCAAACAGGATTCTGTGGGCTTGATCCAGAGCTTGGCTGTGGATCTCTGCACATGCTTCCATCAGTTACTGGATGAAGGCTCTCTGATGGCAATTAGGGTAGTCACCAATCTGATTACAGATGGCTAGTTCGGGCACCCACTTCACTACTTCTAGGAGTCTTAGCTGGAGTCATCCTTGTGGATTCCTAGGAGTGTCCCTGGCACCAGGTTTGTCCCTAACCCTGAAATGCCCCCTCCCCCAACAAGACATCTTTTTCATTACTATCCCCCTCTGTCCTGCCCCCAAACTGCCATAGCTCTGTGGTAGAGCATTTGACTGTAGAGTGGGTTTTAAGAGAAGTCATGTCCTCATGCTCCATAGCTTTTGGGACTCTTTATTCAACCCCTATGTCTTTCAATATTAACTATTTTTAGAAATTTTATTACAAACTAATCAACTATAAACTCATGAGTTTGTTTCTGGAATCTCTATTTTATACACTGAACTATGCAATTCTATGCATTGTTCTACATGTCACTTTTATTTATTTCAGTGGCTAGAGGGTATGTACTATAGTTTGGATTCAAGGAGTAAGACACCTCAACCATTTTTTGCTTTGAATTGTTTTATTTGTTTGTTTCATTTTTGTTATCAGTGTGTCATGTTCTCTTCAGTTTCCTTTCAATTTTAGATTTCCTTTTCCTGTGAAGAATGATGCTGAAATATCGGTGTTGCTTATATCACACTTGTAGATTGCTTAGAATAAGATGGGTATTTCAAAAATTGTACAAGTTTCAATCCATGAGTTGGAAATAAGTTTTCCATTTTGAATTATCTTCCAGTTCTACTAATGGGGCTAGCATTTCTCCACTAAGTAGGTAGCATGTCTTTAAAATTATTCAGAACTTATTGGAAGATTTCAGAACAGTGTAGTGTAGGAGGTAGCTTTTGTGTTTTAAATGACAATGAGATTCTGCTCAGTACTCTGCATTCCATTCTTCTACTTCCTGTCCTTCCTCATTAAGTTGAAATCACCACCCAGACATCTCACAGACATTAGGGTATAGAATATATCTGGGTGTCCCTGGTACTCTTACTTTAAAACAGTTTTAGCTTTTATTTATTTCAATAGCTAATCATATCAAAGTTTTCATTTGTGACCAACTTGAATATATACAGTTGGATCAGCATGACTTAGTGGTTGACTTAGTAGATGAGCATTCAATTGAATAAATAAAATATTTGCATCTTTAAATTGGGTTAGAGCCTAAATGATCTCATAACATATTAACACTCTTTTCTGGAAATTTTGTTATTAAGATTAGTTTAAAGAATTTATTTTTACTCAATTGTTTTAGTTGTTTTTTTTTGAAAAATTCATATAATGTAAAAGGAAAGATATTAAAAGTCCTTGCATAATAGTATGAATAAAAGAATATTGATGAATTTGTTCATGTTTTTAGATGTAACCATGTAATATGAATTCATATAAATTGTTTTTATGAAACAGAACATCTGTTTTTCCTTCTGTTTCATAATCTGAGAACTGTGTGGTAAATGTGCTTATATATTAAAATGCCTTTCGACACTGCCCTTGTCTTACTGCGATCAAACTCATGACATCAGTTTCTAAGGGATTTCTGTATAACAGATGTATACAACTTTATTACAGTCAATAAAATAAAACTTTCCACACTTTAGAAAAGTAAATGTACAAAAGTGACTGGTGATTTATCTGAAATTAGCTCACTTTGCCTTGGAAGTTTATACAGTGAATATTAGTATTCAGAACAGAGAATGTAGCAGTGATAATTTGTGAAATGGATAAATTAAATTAAAGGTTCACATTTCAGGGTTCAGGTGGGTGGGTATAATGATGTGATCTGACTTTTGTCACTCCTGAATAGACTATTAAGAAGATTGCATGGAAATTATGTAATCAAAAGAATTGTTCTCTTAAAATGAATGACACTGTTTAATAGATGTTCATTTCTATACATTTATACTTCTTATATTAGAAAAGTTTTCTGTTGTGTTTTTTATAGTCCTCACATATGACAAATAAAACTGATATTAACCAGAATTTTTGTATAACACCAAGAAATTATACTTACCTCTTGTGCTGGCTAGTTTTGTCAACTCGACACAAGATAGACCTATCTAAAAGGAGGAAACCTTAATTAAGAAAATGCCTCTAAAGGATCCCGTTTTGGGCAGGTGGCTGGTTAATTGTTATGTGAAATCAGGGGATGGATCATGTGACACATGAAAATCAAACACTGTTATGTGACTAAAGATTCGTTTGACTTTCTGGAAAGTCATGGGGGAATCAAGCAGGAATAGAAATGCACTATAAAGGGAGATTATTACCTGGATCAGGTAGACTCAATGCTCTTAACTTCCTCAGACCCACAGAAAATAATTTTAATGAGTGATTATTTCTGGGGCAGGCAAGAGGCAAATAGTCCTTAGCAGGTGTTACTGTAGACTTGGAGACCCTTGAAGCGTTGGACCCCATCTCTTATTTTCCCAATAACACCAGGAAGGTAAAGCTTTGTAAGCACTTAGATTTAAATTATTATATGAAGATGTGGAGGCATCTGGAGTTGTTGAAACCCCACTTCCTCCTGATCAAAAGCATAAGAACTACGATTCTCCTCTGATTCTGGGTCAACCTGAAATATTACACACTATAGTCTCCTTTTAAGAGTAAAACAGTCGAGCCTGTAAAGTCCACCACTCAGGAAACCAGAGTCACATGACGACATTCCTAGGAAAGGGGAGGTTTAGTAATTCTCTGGATGAAATAATTTGCTTTCACTTCCCAGAAGACCCATTTTGCAGCAGTTGCTTGCAGGGTTTCTTCTGTCAGGCAATCCTGTAGAGCTTTTGCTGTGCAGGCTTCTCGGAATGTCAGATTTCCTTTTCCTTAATTTATCTCTCTTTTTTTTTTTCTGACTATTCACCAAAGCCTGGGCATGCTTTCCCTGATCCACAGGTTCTTTGCACACTCAGTCTCAGCAGTTCAGTTCTGCCACTTTCTGACATGCCACTGTCTGATGACTTCCCATGCAAAAGCCATGGCTTTCCCATTCTTTTCCATCTCCTGATTCCACGAAGCTGCCTGGATGCACAGCTTGCATGCCCTGATATTTTTTTCTTACATGCTAATAAAATTCTCCTTGGGCTTCCTACCCAACTTCTTTAACCCGCAAGAGGAATGACTTAAAATAGAGTACCCCAATTTCACCAACACATTTCTGCAAAAAAAGTATAAAATATAAATTTATTTAAAGTTAGTCTTTTTTCAAACATATATTCACTGTTTAGAACAGGCTAGCATTGAACTCATGATTCTTCTGCCTCAGCCTCCTGAGTACTAGCCATCATGCTATCCTCCACAGTTAGTATTAAATGGAGAGTAAGGTGATAGTATACCATTAAAATTCATGGCAGAGGAGATTGCTTGGTGATTGAAGCAAATGGACCAAATGCAAGGTTGGAGGGTATGGCAGTCTAGCTCTAATTCCAGCCTTGGAAGCAGAAACTGGATCCTAAGAGCTAGCTGGCTAGGGATTCGTTGTATTGAAAAACTCTGGCTTTCATGTATCCTTCTTCAATTAAAGAAGTTAAAGAGCAATCTAGAAAGATTCAACCCTTGGGTATCCACACATGTATGTGCACACACATGCAGACAAAACTACACACAGATTATTATGTACCAATATGTATGTGAACACACACATGAAAAGATAAACAAAATATTCAGAAACTCAGTAAGGCATATTTCCCATTACTAAAATACCAGTAAATATGACTTGAATAAGTATTACTTAATATAACAGAAGAGAGCCTTCACAAAAATTTGAGTGTGATACAAATGACAGATAGCTTTTGTGTGGAGAAGTACAATTTAGTGAACATGAAAAGCTAATCTGGGTGTAATTATCAACCCAAAGCTATCATATAAGATCTCAGCCTAAAAGAAAATCTTTTAATTTGAAACAATCAAGCTACAGCTAAAATATCAAGCATTCGAATATGTCATATTTAAGAGTATGTGCAAGATATTATCTAAAACTTTCAAACTACTTCATTGAATTGTTGGCTGGGAAACCATGTCTGCAGCTTTAATTGTCACAGTGTGACAGAGCTAAAATTGAAATAGAAAAAGTCCAAATCAATGCAGCAAAAATAATGAAGAAAAAGATACTAAGGAGAGCTGCCAAGGTGAGGCTTCATTGGTTGTGAAAGCTAAATTCTACGAGAAGGGATGTGGTTAAAAATGTGGAAAAAAATAAGGCAAACCTGGTAATATATACCACTGAACATCCCTTGATGCCCATGAGAAATTAACATGTTATCAGTACTTCCTAAGAGTGCTTGTAATACCGAATATTATACCCCAAAGTCTGGTGTTCCAGTCTACTGAAAGGCATTAGAAACTGTCTCACAGTCAAACCCACTCTGATTTCTCCACCCTCAAGCACAAGTAGGGACTCTCTCTGACAGAGAAAAGCTTCCACCAAAAGAAAACTAGTTGTCTTAACATCATTCTTTGAAAATCCAACTAATAACCAGAAAAGATGAACAAGGAAATTCTACAACAGACACTCAGAAGTTGCCTTTTCTAAAAAGCGTTGACTTCTCACTTGGGGCCCACATGATAAATAAAAGCAGGATAAAAGCCTGCTATCCATCTAGTCATTGAACTAAAGCTTGAGTTTCAGCGAATTCCAGGAACAACCGGCCTCCTCATAAATACTTGAAAAGGTATCACAACATGTAGGTATTGAGACCACCTTCTTTCATAGGCAATAATCTGTGATAAAGAAGTGTACAGTGGAATGGTAAGAGTCAATCAACAGACACAAATCACTCCCCTCAAACAATAAAGAGTTCTCCAGAATCTCTTGCAGAATCAGAACTGAGACCACATGAACAAGACCCCATGCCTTGACAAAGGGTGCCTAACAGTGTACATCTACACTTCCTTCTCCAATTGTTTCTTGACTTAAATTGAGAGTTCACATCACTAAATATGGATTTGGGGATCGCTGGACCCCCTTATTTGTTTTTCTTGCTAATGTGCAACACTGAGTAAGTTGGCTCTCTCTCTCTGTTTTTCACCATACATAAGACATGTGGCTGAGTCTGGAGTGTTAAGCTATACCCTGGATAGACACTTATCTCTTAAGCCCTAGTATCCATTCTTTATGCTCAGAGTACTCTACTTAGAAATATTTTTCATATATTCTCTCTTTCTTTGTTTTGCTTGCATATGTTTGGTTTTGTTTACACCAAGGACTATCTAGTCCACGCCGGCTTTATTTCTCCTCTCTCAGCCTCCCCTGAGTGCTGGAATTACCATCATGTCCAGCATATATTCTACAACTATTCTGAAGGCGACTGTAAGAAGATATTAAGAAACCTTAACCACATAGTCCTGAGTACATGTTCTGCTGTGCATTCCTCTCCTCATTGCTGTTCTCACTATCAACCCATCCATAGCTCAGCTTCTGTTCCCTTCTGTGGCCTAAGTTATTATGCAAACCTCAGCTTTATATCCTAAACTCTCTACTGCACAAATTTGCTATCCTTTCTCTTCTATTAATAGTAATCTACTTACTGTTAGTTCTTTTTTGTGGTGGTATTGTGTTCCCCAAAATATTGTGTATCCTAATAAATTTATCTGGGGTCAGAGAACAGACAGCCACTAGATACAGAGGCTAGAAAATGGTGGCACTCATGTCTTCAATCTTAGCATTCCAGAGATAGAAATCCCTCTGGATCTCTGTGAGTTCAAGGCCACATAGGAAACAGCCAAGCATGGTGACACATGCCTTTAATTCCAGAAAGCCAGCCTTTAATCCCAGGGAGTGGTGGTAGAAAGCAGAAAAGTATATAAGGCGTGAGGACCAGAAACTAGAAGAATTTGGCTGGTTAAGCATTTGGCTGGTTAAACATTCAGGCTTTCAAGATGCACAGTTCAGCTGAGAGCCATTCGGATATGAGGACACAGACACTTCCAGTCTGAGGAAACAAGACCAGCTGAGAAGCTGGTCAGGTGAGGTTAGCTGTGGCCTGTTCTGTCTCTCTGACCTTCCAGCTTCACCCCAATAACTGGCTCCGGGTTTGTTTTATTAATAAAGAACTTTTAAGATTCCTGCTACACTTTTTAGCTAACCTTTAGAGTGGAAGGGAATCCTTTTTACTTAAACAACATGATGAGATCAAAGGAAACTAGATTAAAAAAATTGTCATTCATCTACAATGAGATACTAAGGGAAATGTACCTGGGTATTCAGAGTAGAATATCATTTCCCTCTTACCATGCCCACCATGTGACAAAGCCTTTCTGTATGGGCATACTTGAGACAGGCTTTTCTGAAGCCTCTTTGGAGTCAGGCCATTTCCTTGAGTTCTCTTTGGCCTGCCTATTTCAGTTATAGCCACAGTCCTAGCAAACAAATTTTGTCTCTATTTCTCTACTCTTGATGTATGATCATCCTATCCTCCTTTAGCAAGAAAGTTGTTAATATAGCTGAAGTTACTTGAACATTAGTGGCGCCTTTAAAAATTTTCATCTTCTGACATTCTTATTCTGCTCAGTGTCTATGGTGTAGGTGTCCTTGATGTGTTAGGATCTAGGACTTTAGTGTGGTAATGTGGGGACATGAGGGAACCTTTAATAAGTGGAGTCAAACAGAATAAGTTTAGTTGGATCACTGTCTTAAGAAGCAATTAATGTAGTTGTCATTGGACCCTTGTTAGTTCTCATAAACATGTTCATGGGAAACCAAGATTAAGCCATCATACCACATACCACCTTCTTCATATCTTCTCCAGGAAGCATAACATTGTTCTGGTAGATACTAGATTCAGGGGATTTAAAACTGTGGCCTAAATTTTCTTAATATATTTATTAGTTTAGGGTATTTTGTTGTAACAATGGAAATCAAACCAATACAAATAGAGTTTAGGGAATGCTAACACAAAGTATTGTCACTCAGCATTTCAGAATAAACAAAAGCAAGAAGCTGACTCTCATCTTGTCCTTGTAGTTCTTTCCAAAGTAGGGCATTCATACATCTGTGCAGCGTGTTCTTACAATTGGATGAAAGACAAATTCTCATCTATGAATACAGTAGGAACCAAGGAACAATCTAAACACCCATTCCTCTTTAAGAATCCTCCCAGTTTATTAACATCAGATTTTAACACGAATCTTAAAAGGTCTTATTAATAAATTCCTGGTGCCAGATATTGGGGTGAATGCCAAAAGATCAGAGGAACAGAACAAGCCACCACCAACCTCACCTTGCAACTCTTCAGCTGATTTTGTTTCTTCACACTGAAATCCTCTGAGTCCTCACCTAAATAGATCTCAGCTGAACTGCTGCTAAAAAGTCTAAAAGCTTAAAAGCTCTAGGTTCTGGTCCTCATGCCTTATATACCTTTCTGCTTCCTGCGTTATTCCTGGGATTAAAAGCATGTGTCTTTCTCAAGCAAGACATGAGATCTCAAGTGCAGGGATTAAAGGTGTGTGCCACCTCACCTGGCTTTGTTCCCAGTGTGGCCTTGAACTCACAGAGATCCAGATGGGTCTCTGCCTCTGGAATGCTAGGATTAAGGGTGTTTGCCACCACTGTTTGGCCTCTATGTCTAATCTAGTGACTGTTCCGTTCTCTGACCCCAGATAAGTTTTATTAGGGTACACAATATATTGGGGGACACAATATATTACCACATCAGATCATACACTCTTGTCCTCAAACCATATTTCTCTATGAGTATCCACTTCTTATCAAGTATACACAGAAAAGCACACAAGTTTACCTCTTTTCTTTAAACTTCATTTTCTTTTTGTGCCGTGGTTTATATACATTCATATATATATATATATATATATATATATATATAAATATTTTTAACTGATTTCCTCTTGTCTATTCATTCTCTCTTATAGGATCCTAGGAGACATAGTCCTTGAGATAAGTAAGCATTTTCAGGAAACTTGACTTGTTACATGTGTATCAGAATCTTAACTCTAGCCCTTATGGTTGTACAGTAAGCAACTGTGACTGCTGAGCCATGTCTCCAGGCCCTTTCTTGACACCTTGACAAATAATCAGCATATTTAAATAGTTAGCATATTTTTTCTTTAATACCCATTACCCTGTTTCTAACAAAGGTGTGGTATGTAGGTCAAATATGGCCTGGGAGTTCTCATACTCTTTAAAGCATGTTATAAGTACAGAAACAGTATATCAAGTCAACATCTCACACTGAATGATTTAGGTAGTAAATTTCCTTTCTATATCAACTACGTAGGAACATATTTAATTTTAAAATTTTTGACATAAGAAAATGACACATGTAGAATTAAGCACAAGAAAAAGATGATCACATTGAAGTGGCATTAGCAAATACTTCATGCGGAACTGGGGATGTGCATAGGATAACAAAGAAGAGAGACAAAATTCCACAGAGAGATAACATTATGATATTTTTAAAGCTGAGTAGTGTCATTTGGCAGGGCATAGAATTAGGGGTATAATGACATCAAATGAGATAAGCAGAGTAACATGGATTCTCTTAGGTGAAAACACGGAATGACTACATAACATTCATCTAGCTCAAAGAAGAGTGATATGTGTACAGTACTTTTGATGTGTCTGTCAATTACCAATTCAAAAATTATGAATAAAAATTTCACTTCTGTGAAAATCCATTTCCTCATTCATATTAAAATGAAACTTTTTATGATTCATTTTTGACTTTGTCCTGTGATAGGGGGTAATTTCTAAGATGTTAAACATTATTTTGCCCAATATTCCTCAATTACCAATACTTTGAAGGAATTCCTGAAGAATTTTGAGACACTGAAACTATAATCACAATCTTATTTTAGAAATCTACTTACATTCTTCTAACTTTGCCCAGAGAAACAATACCAGAAGATATAATCTGATACAGAGTTTCCAACAAGATGTTAGGAAAATGATTAAGGGTCTGTAAGTCATATAGAGACAGAAGGAAGGATTTAAATATAAAAGACTGACCTTGAAGAAAACAAATAATCAAAAAAGAAAAAAAGACACACACACATACAAGCAAATCTTTCAGCTTTGATGAGGATGATGTGATTGACACAGAGAGAAATCTATGAGGGAAAGAAAATCAGTTTGACTTTGGAAATGATGATCTAAAGATGATGAAAACAAGGCACAGAAAAGGAATTTAGAGAAAAGTGTTGAGATGCATTTGTTAATAATCTATTAGTGACATTGAGCCAACAGATACATATAGACAAGATCTTGAGAAAGTGTACATAGTATGAATTTTCTTCTTCAAAAGGAAACTTCACAGGAGAGTTTAGATTTTTAACATTGTGACATGACACTGTTGTCTGTGAAGCTTATGCTTTAACACTACACAAGAAGACTCATTCCTCAAAATCACGAAAATTTTGATAAGTAAAGTAAGGGAGAAGAATAGAAATAAGAGAAAGCCAAGGGGAGGAGAAGGAGGATTGGGCAAACTTTTAATTTGGCATAATATTTAATTGAAAGAATCATTTCATGGTAATGACAAAAAAGCTTTAGGTCAACTAAATACCGTGTACTTTGTTTCACCATTATGCTTGATGGCACAGACAACACATTTTATTTCTCATTTATTTGTATAAATGCTGGATGATGAATGGTCCATCTCTTAGGATATCTCCTACAAAGAAAAAATGAAAGAGACCAGTTTGCCATTGTAAAGAGACTTCATACTCAAAAATATTAAGGTATGCAGTATGCTCAAAATAATATTCCTAGGGCATTTAACCTTTAGACATGGCTGTGCAACCAATTCTTGAATAGATATTTACTTCAATAATATTTGAGTCAAATTTATGTGAAGTATGACTCAAAACTCCTAGACTAACGGATGTATATGATTAGAACATATGAATTCTATAGGACCCAGTCAGGTGAAATTTCCAATATATGATCAAAAGAAAGAGTATTCTTGAAATCAACTGGACTACAGTTGCTGTATAACTATAAACAAAGCAAACTGAGTCTTGAAGTTGATGAGATAAATCATACGGAGAATGTTCTTAAAGTTTGGGTAAATAGTTATAAAAGATGTAAAAGAATATTAATATATGGCATGATTTTGGAGGTGTGGATAACAAATTATGTAAACACTCTCAAACTAATGTGATAGACAGGCCTTTATAATTTTCTTAGTTAGCAAGAACCTAGGAGGAAAATGTAGGCAGCTATACCTCAAAAGAGACCATATTGCTCCATAAACAAATTCAGAATACTGTAATAGAATTATGACAAATTAAAGAGCCCATGTACAAGAAGAAGTAAAAGAAGGAGGAAGAGGAGGAAGGTGAGGAGAAAGAGGAAGAGAAGGTGATGGGGAGGAGCAGCCTTCAGATTTTAAATCCTTTATAAAAATTAAAATATAGCCAGTCATTGAAAATTTCATCTGAATAACTTCTATGATAATAATTGAGCCTGTTTTATATTTGTTTGTGTTAGGGTCCTGGATAAGTCGCACAAAATACCACAATCCACGTATACAATCACTTTCATTCTAGGATTGTGAGGTCTGCCATCACCCACACAAAGGCAAGTTGGTGAAGGCCCTGAGAGGAACCTGTAGGCACAGCAAAAGAGGCGTTCCTAGGGCAGTTCGGTCACTTTAGATGTGATTGGCTCAAGGAAGTGGCAATCATATTAGTGCCTCCTCATTGTCCAGGGCTAGTCAGGGGCTAGTCAGGATTATAGTTTTCCATTTTGGGGGCAGGCCTGGATAAGCCCCAGGCTTTGCCCTTTTTTGTTTATTATCTCAGACTGTCTTAGGCCTGAGTATGTGCTGTTCTCCCTGGCCCTGCTAGCAGGAATGTTGGATACTGATTGCCCTTTGTTCCTAGTTTTTTTTTCACAAACTACTTGTTTAATTTCTAGAAACCAAAATTGAGACCTGATCTCCGAGAGAAGACTATTATGTGTCTGCTCAGTCCTTTAAGTTTGTTTGTTATTATTTTATTTCTTTAATTCCTATATTTAACGAATATTCATGGTATAATTTTGTGTGTCTTCTAGGAAGAACTATATAATAAACAACCAGCAATGTTTGTTATTATATGAAGACAGCAGAATGTTTCAAGTTTTTTACAGACTGTGTAAGACCTTAATGTAATTATAGTTAAATAACATTCAAAAAACATTTGTTGATAAAATGCCTCTCAAATACTACCAGCACTAAAAATCAGTGAATGAATTTTAATCATGGTTAATGGAGAAAGAGCTAGAGTGTTATGTTACTCATTTGTGGGACAACTGAGCACTGAGTGAAAAGAAGAGCAAAATGGTTTGCCATGTGTCTTTCCTGCTCTCCCGTGTGTGTAAATTGCAGAGGATACAAGTCAAACATAGCACCTCTCTCCTAGATCCAGAATATGAGGCAATAAGCCTTCTATTATGAAGCAGAATGATTAATTGTGTCATAGAGTTTTGTACAGAAGTAATGACCATATTAATGACTGTGAATTGATGTAACCAAATTCCTGACAGAAACAATTAACAGAATTTATTTGGGCTGATAGTTTTGGATGGGTCAGTCCATGATCCTTGGCTACATATTCTTAGGGAGAACATTAGAGTAGTTGGAAATTATGGTATATTCCTGTCTCATGGTGACCAAGTAGCCCATTTGGGAAACAAGAAACGTACAGAGACACAAAACCCACAAGGACACACTGTTAGTGACCTACTTCACCAGCTTAGTACTACTGGCTAAACTCTCTAGAACCTCATAAGTTATCTTTACCAGTTTGTGACAAAGACTTTGGCATATGATCTCAATGGAGAAATTTCATATTTAAACCATAATATCAGTAAGGTTACTTGAATGTAAAATATTAAAAATGAACTGTCTTTGAGTGTTTCTGGGACTGTAGATTTGGAGTGTGGCAAAGTTTACTTCTGATGGTCCTAAGTATTTTAGGGGTTCATCAAAGTTGAGCCAGGTCAGAAATTACCCTTATTATTATCTATATAAAAATTGAGAAATGGTTCTTGTAGGACATATTTCTAATTTTGTACGGTCTTTTAAGAAATCATTTATCCAAAATTTTCTTTCCTTTGTCAAAATAAAATGTACCACAATAAAACCTAACCTTTCTGAATGAGTTGAGTTTTTTGTTTTGTTTTGTTTTGTTTTTTGTTTTTGGTGAAGACTTAAAGTTTCTAAGGCAGCTTTAGCTAACAGCTTCTTACTTTGTTTTTTGAAAGAGTGGACAGAAAGTGGGTCAGCAATATAAAGGGTTCAGATTGCATCATTTTGTCCAGTCATCTAATTGCAGAGAGAAATGCATGAGGAAAGCTTAAAAGTACCTTTTCAACTGGGAAGTTGTTTACCTTTTTACACAAGAGTAATCATATGCCTTAGAGTATTTCTTTTTTCATAATCTCTAACCTTTCAAAGCTAAAGACAGACCTAAACTTCTCCCTCATTTTTAATACCTTTAACTTTGTCTCATAAAACTTTTCAAGAACAGGTTAATATTTTTTTATGTGGGTGAAATTATGACCAGCTGTATGGTTTAGTTGAGATACTTCCCTCTCCCCCATCCGCTGCCTCCCACCTAAGTGTCAGCATTTGAATACATGCTCCTTAGTTATTTGTGCTATTTGGGAGGTTTAAGAGGTATGGCTTTGCTGGAGGAAATCTATTTTGGGGATAGACTTTGAGGTTTAAAAAGCCCCACACCATCCCCACTTAGCTCTCTATTTTCTGTTTGAAACATGAGCTCTCAGCTTCTCCTTCAGCTTCATGCTACCTAGCATCATGAGTTATTATCCCTCAGAAAAATGTAAGGCAAATAAACCCTGTCTTCTGTAAGTTGTCTTGACCATAGTAGTTTATCACTACAATATAAAAGTAACTAAGACACCAGTCATTAGGCAATTTTAAGTTCAGGAAACTGTGACACATTCATAAGAACTTAATGCTATTCCATTGTTAAAGGACATGGCTCAACATCATGATGCCTTTCTGATCTGTTCTCTAGGCTGACATGTGTTCACAGGCTTCTCCACAGTCATCAGTATGCAACATGAGAAGTCTCTCCACTTTTTTCTTTTGCACAGACTTTTCTAAAAGGCTGCATGCTAATGAAGGTTTGCTGCCTCACTTAGTGGTTGCAAATCTCAGGAAATAGGTAGTTGTACCCAGTCTAGAAAAGTTGATTTGTACTTTGTTAGGTGTTAGAAATACAATTAGGAGCTTGTCAGAATATATTCTTTTAGCTAAATTAAGAAAATTGTGATATATTGAAAAGCATATATAGTGAGTAGTTTATAGATAATAATTACTAGCTTGCTTTGTATTTGATCATCAATCATTTAAAACTGAAAGTAACAACCAGTCTTTTTTTTTTTTTTTGGTTTTTCGAGACAGGGTTTCTCTGTGTAGCTTTGCGCCTTTCCTGGAGCTCACTTGGTAGCCCAGGCTGGCCTCGAACTCACAGAGATCCGCCTGCCTCTGTCTCCCAAGTGCTGGGATTAAAGACGTGAGAACCAGTCTTATTACAGAATCATATAAAGCACTATTTTAATTTTAAGAATAGTAACTGTACATAAAGTTAAGAATTAGAAATTATGGAATTCCATTTTTGGAAATGATTGTTTCACACTGCAACAAAATGCTATTTCTAGATTGTTCTCCTGAATATGCTTCCAATTACATACATTCTTGACATAACACAATGTTCACAGGAAATATCTTGAGCTTTGTACTTTATTACAAGGTTGTTTATTCAAGGTAATGTATTGACATACTTCACATATAAACTCATCATCTGTCCTGATAGTTAAGCAGTATATTCATTCTCCTCCTCAAGCCTACAAAAGTTTGGAAAAATTTTGATATTATTAATTAAAAATAAATGAACCCCACACTTTTCTCTCCATTTTCTTCTGACATTTTGATACTTGCTTTCTTCTTCTTTTGATTCTTCCTTGGAATGCAGGTAATGTTTATGTAGATATTTCGGCTCTCAACTTTAAATTAGCTTGAACAGCAAAGGTAACTAACTTAGAAAAAAGGAACCAGTTTCAACAGTAGTAAAATTACACTCTTCTACCCATGTTTTTGGGCCATTTTGCATGTTTTTCATAGATCTACTTATAAAATAGTAGATATTCATAGAGCAAATAAGATGTTAAGTAGTATGGAATAAAGAACTTACAAGTTGCATAAGACGCACCAGAAACCAGATCTTCCTCTTTGAGTCAAACTTTTCCCCTCAAACATCTAAGAAATTTGAAAAACATATTGTACTTATTAGAATAAAAGATATTATCTTAAGAAAAAAAAAGATCCGAATAGAAAGATTATAATGTACCAGCAATACGTTGATAGACCTGAAGTTATTGATGGAACAGTAGCTAACAAAAGAGATAATGAAAATCATTGGAAAAGATTAGTTCAGTGGTCAAAATCAAATTGAGTATGACTCAAAAGAAGGGGGAAAAAAGCTTAATAATAGCTTCCATTATAATTTAAATTCCCCAACAATGATTCCTCATATGACTTTCAGATGAACTAAGGGAAGGAATAGGCATAATATCTAGAGTTACATAAAGGATGAAAGAGGGACTAGTTACATTCAAAAGACTCCTATCCAGGCTCAGACTAGGAATACATATAAGTCTATTTAGATAGAGAATTAAACATACTCATGACTTATTTAGGTAATCATTTCATAATTCAAAGCTTAATTCAACATCAATTCCAAACCATCTTAGGATATGAGAAGAAAATGGTAGCATATTTTTTTTCTCACCAGTGAGCATGTACATTAAAATTTTCTCACTTTTTTTTATCACTTTTAAACATTCAACTTTTAGACTCCATATCACATAAACTTCTTAATGCACCAAACAGATAATTTCATTAATAAATGATGATTTCTGCTATCATTTTGCATATTGAGTATGCATTTACATAAATAAATCCATTTTGAGGAAAAAGTTAAGTTCACTTCAAGTGTTAGTAGAAGAAATACTTTTGCTTTGGTTGAATGACTTCAAACAAATACCTTGAATGACAGCCATGTTTCTTTCCTCTTGTTACTTATTTATAGGCTTTGGCCTTTATGAATCTCCTTTTTTGGGTTCTTTAATTGATACATGGAACTATTGCCTTTTAAAATATATAACAAAAGAGGCAAATTGAAGATAATGAAATGATGTAAATTATTAACTGAAGAATATGACCCTTGGGTAAACATTATGCTCCAAAGGATGGGCGTGGTCACTTTAAAGAGAAGATAAAACATGTTTAAAGAGTTTTCAAAATAGATGTTCAAGAGAATACATCAGAAAGTTGGATATATTGAAAATTGTAGCTTTGATCTCATTTTGGTTTATACAGACTGGAAGATACTATTCCTGATTATGTGTTCACAATCTCTTCTCCATGGAAAGCAAAATATTGAAGGAAAGAATTTAATATAATGGAAAATGCTGTTTAAAAATTTCAAGAGATGGGTTGGATTAAGGACCACAAAATGGGTATATGATCAGTGAGTAGGGAAAGAGAATGTTTATTATGATGAGCACCTCTGAAATACTTTACATTTTGAGGTATATTATTCTATATAATTATCAAACTCTACCTCAAAGATCTTACATCCCATTAAGGACAGTCAATTCTCGACATTTCCTTCCTTTTCATTTTCTTTTAGATGATTTTGTATTTAAGAAGATTGCAATATATTTTGAACTTTCACTAGGAAGTAGATGTGGCCTTAGTATTTGAGGTGTGCATATGTGTCATCACAAGAGAGTGCTATTATAGTAATATTGTGAGATTACACAGATTGTAGAGTGTTTCTGTCACATTATTCTGAGGGGAAATTGATACTACCTTGGCTATAAGATTTCATTTCTATGAGTTTAAGTCAGTTATTACATTTTCAGGAAAAGAGGACACTTTGTACTATATTTGCTCCTGAGTATTGTTTGATTTAGTTGTATCTGTCTTTTTATTCAACTCTTACTTTTTGTTTGATAACTTTTGGTAGTAGAGTTGGGCTTGAAAAAGGACAATAATCTGATCCTTAATTCAATATGTATGAACATGTTCACATGGCATTGATGCCTAAGGAAAAACGAAAAAAACCCACTAAGTAAATAACCCTTTTGTACATCCCTTTACCATGTTACCTTTGTGCTTTTAAGTAGAACTTTCTAACTGCTTGGTATTTATGTTTTAAAATATTTTTGAATAATTTTCTCCCTTTGAAGACTTTCATGTATACAATGAAATATCCAACTCCCTATTTGTCCCCCTTCCAACTCCCCCTGTATCTATCCAAAATGTCCCTCTCCCAACTTCATGTCTTCTCTTCCTGTTCTTTGGATAATATAATTAGTGTTGTCCATGTATGCATGGGTATAGAGCATGAAAAGAATATTTGGGGCCACACCCTCAAATAAGCATAATTCTCCGTCCCTTAGCAGCTATCAGTTGCCCAGAGATCCTCAGTAAGAGGTAGGTTCTGCAAATTATCTCCCTTGTTAACAATGTTGGAATTTTGGCTAGCTTGATCATATGCAGGTAGCCATAGATGCTGTGAATGAGTTCAAGACCCATGTCATGTCTAGAAGTTAGTATTCCACAGAACTC